>VUQR01009030.1:0-24515 GCA_015108515.1 Hemichromis elongatus | reverse complement strand
CAAATGTATTTAAAAGTAAAACTAATTTTATGATTTTTGGAAATCGGAAAAAAATATGATAATGTGAGCTTATCAATAGGTGGAGCTAATATAGACAGGGTTAGGGAAGTCCATTTTTTTATTTTTTTTTTACTGTATATGTGGAAAGCAAAGCAAAGAGTCTTAACGGAAGCACGACAATCCTTATTTGCACAAGTCTCAGAAGATGACGGCCATAGACGACAATATCACTTTAAAACAGCATACGCTCGCACGACGTTAAAGCAAAAGAGTATTTCCGTCTATGAGGTCAAATTATGGATCTCCCTGAGCCTGGAATTTAAAAGTTGCACAAACAGGAACAAATTTAAAGGAATATACAAGGAAAAAATATTGGCAGACTATGTAAACTGCAATGATGTTTGAATTTGGGTTTAAAAGCTTGCACTGGTAGATATGAGAGTAATATTGAACATTTAAGACAAAGTAAGGTGATTTGGTTGGGTTATGGGTTGGGATTGTAACTGAAGAATTTTCTTTGGTCTGATAAAATGCTTTTATTATTTTGACAAAGGAACAGGATTTATATAAGATTATTCTTCTTCCTGTTTCCTTTTTCCATGGAACAATGTGTGTGCCTTCAGTTTACAGTATGTGTCATTTTCATGGAAATAAATAAAAAAAAAAGTTTGGATAGTTTCAGATGTGTTGAACCAAACTGTGATATTTGGTCTTGTGTCCAAATGTAGATTTGAGTTTTATGCTTAATGTTTGGTAAAAAGGCACATGTGAAACACCCCGGTGTCATACAGGGGGCGGATCAGATGGTCGCCACGGTTCAGTCATGATCTCATGATCTCCGGAAACCAGTGTTAGTTCTTTAAAACGCCCTACACACGTGTTTTGACTGCTTTGTGTATTTATCAGCACCTAGTTGGAACTTTATGTATCTGTTAGTTTTCTGCTTGGATGCCTAACGACTGTTCACAACATTAAATAGGCCAGCAAGTCTGAGAAACAGTTGCTTGATGTACCGTTAGTATGGTAGCAGCTGACGTCTTGGTCATATTTCCCATCTGCACTTTTAGAGTGGTCAATAAAAAAGGTTCATTTAGCTTGTTTCTCAGTTACCCTTGTCAACACATACATCAAGCACATAAAGCAGAGTTCTTAGTTGTGTTGAAAAGTAATGCAGTAGTTTTTGTTCATCAGTTAATTCTAAGAAGGAAAAAAGGGAAGTATTCACTGTATTTAAATGAGCACCGTCTCAGCGCGCTTGCCAGGGATGTTTTTACTTTAAAGCGCCTAAATTTTAAAGGGACATTTTCATTAAGTTGTTAGTGTGGGACACCATCCAGATCTCTTATAACGGCCTCATGTCACTGTAAATGTCCTGGAAAATGATTTCCTGGAAAAAGCTGAACCCTGCCTGCAACTGTAATAGCGTAAAATTATATTTGTTATTCTGTTTACAGCCTCGGGCCGTCTTCTAGTCTTGCTGTATCTGTTCTGTGCGGCAGGTTTTCCTAAATGGAGCTGAGTTATTGCTTTTCTTTCACACACATCTGTGCATTGCTTTACACTAATCGTGATTTTTAATTGCACGTTTACTTCTGTTAATTTGAATAACTTTAATTCTTTAGTGCAGCAATGACAGAAAAAAACGGGGGAGAGAGGGAGAGGTGGTGTGCAGTTAACACTTTGGCCATTAAGGCACTCCGTACTTTATTTTCTCTACAGTTATACTGGTGGCATGTTTTTGGACACCCGAACTGGGAATTTTTTGAATTCTGCACAGTGCCTTTAAAATTTCATACTTGGACGTCTTGGTAGCTTGCGTGTCCCTGCAACTCTCCAGTTTGCCAAATCTTATTTTCATGGTTTGCTTTGATGCAAACCTTTCCAAGTGGTGCCCAAATGTTACAGTTCTGATCAGCAGTCTTGCACGCACGTTCATGTGAGGTCATACATGCGAGATTGAAATCTGTCTTCATGTCAAGTTTATCGATACTTAAAAACGTACAACATAATAACTTAATATATATGGGGTGACACGTTAAGGGCATGATTAATAGTGACAAGGAATCAAGTAAGCTTCTTGTTGTTTGTGGAACATCCATTTGCACACATGCACAGACAGTTTAGGGCTCCGCTCAGTCCTGGATAATGGCTCTGTTGTGTTGTTGCATTACATCCTTTGTCTGTTTTGTACATGGACATTCGGATAATTGTGCTAAGAGCAGTTATAGCTCAGCCTCCATCCATTAGTTTGCCTCTACCAACCATCATACCTCTTATATCTTTGATCATTCTTCGTGCAAATCTGATTTATGAAGCACATGATTTACATTTACCCAGAGGAAATTTCCTAACAATATGTTTTTGTTTGCCATAAATGCTAGCTATCAGCTTGTCTAACTAGAGAAAAAGTATGTTGAATATACCAAATAAACAGCAAGACTTTATCAGCATTTTCCAATTTAAAGACTATATGTTCACAATTGACTTGCAACACCCGCATAAACTACTCAATAAAACTAATAAGATTCTTCTTTTTAATTTCTGTGTATTCAGACGTGTGTCCCTCTTAAATAATTGAATCTCAGGGTGGTAGTCGTTAATGTGTCATCAGCCCCTCTTGAATAAAACAGTAAGTACAAATTGGACCACAAGCCCGTAATCCGGTTGCCATTTTACAGATAGTTGAGCTTTTATTGGATGTTTTTGAAAACCAGAACTAGCTGACTGGACTATTCTGCACACAGATACAGATGAGTTTGGCTCTTTCAGTGTATGCTTGCTTGTGTGCATGTGTGGAAGTCTTTGACCATGATAATGGAAGTCAATACAGAGGCCTGTGTGATTTGCTGTCTCACGGGAGCGTTTGGCTTTGATTAGAGTGCAGCAGAGAATGGGTGAATGCACAGGAACCTTAATTGTCTCCCTGAATCACTGCACTGTGACTCCTGACAGTAAAGCTGACATGACCGACTGACTTCACTCTCTGGAGTACATGTGCAGTCAGTTATGGCCTTGTGTTCAATAGTCAGGTTTTCATGTATTATTCTGAAAAGGTTTTGGCCTTAAACATGTCTTAAGTAGAACATGAAAGCTGGCAGTTTTATTTCTTTGTCACCGTTGCCGGTCAAGCTTTCCAGCTGCTCTAAAAAGCGACATTCAAATAGAATTCAAATTCTCTCACCATCTCTTAACTTTGCAGATCGAAGACATCGGGGTGAAGCAAACTGGTTCAGCTGTGTCCAGCTAGATAATTAGGCTAAAGTCTAAGGAGCTTGGAAAGAAAAGCGTCTGGATTTCTTTAAGTTGCTTGAAGGCGTTTCACCTCTCATCTGAGAAGCTTATTCAGTTCTGAGGTCAAATGGTGGAGAGTCCCTGATAACCACTCAGGCAAAAACTGGTTCATCCCAAAGATGAAAAAAAACTCCTAAACACAAACTCAGCAACGTGGTGTATGCTGTACAGTGCAGCGAGGAATGCTCAGACCTCTACATTGGAGAGACCAAGCAGCCACTTCATAAACGCATGGCACAGCATAGAAGAACCACCTCTACGGGACAAGACTATGCCGTCCATCTGCATCTAAAGGACAAAGGTTTGAAAGAGGAGTGAAAGAAGCATCTATGTCCACTGTCAACGATCATCTTTAAACAGAGGCGGCGGTTTACGACACCAACTGTCTGCCATCTATAATCGAGTTTGAGATCTCTTCTCAGTCAGATTAATGCCCACTCACATCCTGGGCCATTTAACCTTAGGGTAAGGCTAGGTTTCACAATGAGTTCACTCGAAACCTTGGCTGATTGTGACCTACACCCGTTTACAGACCATGGCTCGTTAGCTAGAAGATTCACAGGGGGTCCATGACCCTTTTGGGGGGGTGGACCCTCATAGGGTTTAAATCTGGGGACTCTCCACCATTTTTTCTTAGAACTGAGGACGCTTCTAGAATGAGAGGTGAAACGTCTTCAAGCAACTTAAAGTCCAGACTCTTTCCCTTCTAAGCTCCTAAGACTATGATGACCTGGTTGACTGAGAACCTTCACAGACATTATTAAGCTGAAGTTGCTCCATGAGTTGGTGGAAAATACTTTGGTTGACTTTGAAATGTTTCCAGGTGGTTTGCTTTGATGCACCATAATCTCGCCGGGGCGTTTGTGTGCGGAGTTTGCATGATCTCCCCATGTCTATGTGAGTTCTCTCCAGGCACACCATCCAAAGAAATGCACTGGAGTTAATTGGTGATTCTAAATGGGCCATATGTGTAAATGGGAGTGTGAATTGTTGTCTGTCTATGTGTGTTGGCCCTGCGGCAGGCTAGCGACCTGTCCAGGGTATACCCCGCCCCTCGCCCTATGGTAGATGGGATAGGCTCCAGAGAGGATGGATGGATGGATGGCCTTTTGACACTTGCCTCTCTGGAGATCCAGTACCACCACTACTAGATTTTATCTGTTCCGAAAACTAATTGGTGTTTTTTTTTTTTTTTTACTTTTAAGGTCCTCAGACATGGCACATTCATCAAATAGACTGCCTAATACTACTATGATTATGATTTATTGGGCTTTATTTTTGCTTTAAAGTATGCTAGAGCTGCAGCTGCGTCTATTTTACAACAAGCTCAATACAATCAGTGTTTCTTTGACATAAATAAAAAAACTGTTTTAAAAAATTCTCTTTAGGCCAATATTGGAACACTAAGACTGTACGTCCATTCATTTCTACTGGTCCAATTTAGGGTCTTGGGAACAAAACTCGATGGGTCACCAGAACCTAAATTACTTAATAATTTGGTCAAATATTGCTACAGTAGAAATAATCAGGGTCAAAATTATAGAAACATGCTCTTATTAGTTGGGCTTTGTTACATAATTTTATGTGAAAAATCATGTAGATTGAATTCATATTTCATATATTCTTTTTAAAAAAAGTGAAAAAATTCTGTAAAATCTACCTAAAAAATTACTGTTACATTACAGCATTAAATGGCAGCTTCACAATGGGAAAACCATCGTTATGAAGGAGTTTTTTTTTAATATTATGACAATATATTAGGTTACATGTACTGTGACCATTAGCCTTGGAAGTAACTAAAATGTGGTCAGTTTCTTATACAGACATGTTAAAATTCCCAACTTAAAGCAAAAATTAGCATCTTTCTCTGTCTATTCATTTCAATTTTTACAATTTAGATTAATTTTTTGAGAGAGAGAAAGAGGACAAAGAAAACCGAAACACTACCAAAAAGTCTTTAAATGCAAACTGTAACTTTAAGTACAGCCTCATCCTCATGCAAACAGCTTGAAGTGCAGAACTGACAGATGTGCTGCGACTCGTTTTGAACGGACTGGCTTTTTATTTTCTTATTTTCTTTTTAAAGCACACCCTCACACCTTTAAATAATTAAGTGGTTGCTGTGATAAGGTCATCGGAGTTAAAGCATGAGTGCCAGTCTTATCCGAAACACTCAACTCCTCTGATAGTTTGCTGTGTTCACACTGTCAGCCGAGCAGCTCGGGGACGCCTGCTTTGATGCGTTCGTCAGGATGTCACTTTTTTTTTTTTCAGCTTCTTTCTCTGAAAATGTTTGATTGAGTTAAAAAAAAAAAACATTTAAAAACTTTTCCAAATTTTCCATATTCACAGGTCTGTGTTGGACATTTAACGACACACAGCCACGCTCATGACACAATTTAAAACAGCTCTAGGAAAGTTGAACACCAACAGCTCGACACACTCCATCTGAGGTGGTTGGTGTAAATCGGGTGGATCAGTATTGTAGTAGAACTGCAAATGATGCAGACAACTGATGACTTTATTGATCCCTCTCCTTCCTCCTTGCTGCAGTGCCGTTGTGTATTGCAAAGAGAAGGAGAGTATCGTTTCAGTCTGGCTTTGTGTCTTTGTCTGCTGAATCCGAACTGAAACAATAGGAAATCACATTTTTGTGTCCCTACGTGGTTTCCATATTTTCACATTTCCTTTAAGGCCAAAAGAGCCTCTTAAATTCTAAAAGTAAAAACTGTATTTATATATATATATATATACTTATATAAAAACTAACACAAATGGCCTATCAATAATTGTATTACATATTTATTTGTTATAGAATAAATGCTTAAGCATGATTTTAAAATTCTGTCATTGGCCGGTGTGTCCATCAGAGTGACTCGATTTACACACACAGCTCAATAGCATCACACAGTAGTGGGCGTGTGGAGTGAAGCCACAGTCTTGAAGTTATAAGTTTGTGAAAGACAATGCTCGAAAGCTGCAACACTTCAGTGACACCAACTTTTCATTTTTTTACTGCAGCTGTAACATTCTACATCCACAAAAGTCAAGTAATCAACTGTCTGTATAGACGACTCAAGTCTTTCATTATCCAATAAGCCATTACCAGCTGGCATGTTCTCCAAATACAGAGCACCGGTCTGTTTTTACTTGTTATTTTTGCCTCCCTATCTGCTGTTGTGCTGTCTGTCCACTGCGAGAAGCAAATCAACCATTAAATAAATGCATGGAAGGAGCAAAACAAGATTTGAGCTGGAAAGTCTCTTCAGGATAGTAATGGACAGGAAGGCTGCAGTGCTGTGCTGTGGTGTGTGAAAGACATGATAAAAGGAAAAAAAACATTGACTTCACAGGCATTTTGATGTTACATCTTGTGACAGAACAACTTAAATTATAAAGGGCACACACTGTCAATACCTTTTTTTTTTTTCTCCAGGTGTATGAGAGGGGAACCAACGTGGAGCAATTTGTTACCCGTTTCCTGCTGAAGGAGTCAGCCAATCAGATCCAGTCTCTCCTGAGCTCTGTGGAGAGTGCCGTGGATGCCATTGATGAGCAGCACAGCCAGTCAGGGTGAGCCAATGAGGGTATCGCTGGCTGTTATGTGTGAAATGGGGGAATGTGCACATGTGTGTTTGTTCGTGACTGTGCACACGTGTCACATGTTTATGTGTAAAACTCAGATTGTCAGCGGCTGTAATGGGAACCAGGCAGTGTTTCAAGCACAAATCGTCTTTGGTTAAAACATCTGTCGCTCTTGCACGCACACACAGAAACCAATTTTCATCTCCTTCATCACATTTTCATCACCTTCTATCTCACCTTCATTCCTCTATTGTATCACTTGTGCGTGAGCCAATTCCCCAAATCGAAGGCATTTTATTGTTTTTTTCTCTCTCTTCTATTCTCTGTTCGTCTTCCTCACCTTTTTATCTAATTCTCTTTTCCTCTTTCCCTCCTCTCCATCCTTCTCCATCTCTCTGTTTTTCAGTCATCTACCTGCCAAAGTCAGTCCACGGATGTCAGGAAAGCGCAACGAAAACACTGTCCCTGACTACCCCCCTAACAACAGAGTCAGCGCCAGGGAGGCTGTCAGGACCATCAATACTGCTTCAGGTGATGACAACAAACACACACACACTGAAGCACACGCTGCAGATTGCATGATTGGAGACCATACTTCCCATACTTTTAGCAAGGTTACATCGGTCTGATTGAGCAGAAATCAAACTAACTGTTACTCATCAATTTTGCTGCACACACACATATGTAGTTTATTCTCCATTGTAAAACGCCTAAATTGGCCACCTGCACGGGCCTGATGCAGCTTTCCCGTAGCCGAAAGGGCAGTGCAGAGAAAATTGTCGTGAAAATGAGGGAGCAGGTTTTTGAGGAGTCAAGAGCTGAGCTAAAAGCAAGGGAGGAAAACGGCGAATTAAAAAAAGAGAAGAAAAGAGAGAACGTGGGGAGTTTATTTGTTTCAGCACATCCCTCAAGGTGCTAAAATTCAAGGGTAAGAGTGTGTTAGTCCACTCAGCACTTAACTGTCTGGTGATTGTCTATACGAGGACGTGCAAGAGCCTCAATATTCTCTTTGTAAAGTTCCTTTTTTCCTCTCTCTTTTACTCTGTTGATCTTTCTCTGTGTCATCCGTCACCAGCTGGTACTTAGCATAACACTGTACCCTCACTTTGACATTTTGTACCCTTCAAACAAATTGCTTTTCTGAAAAGTGACGCCTCACATTTTTTTCGATATGTTTTTTTGTACTTTAGTCTAATTACTTTGGAATTTATTCGATGAGACATGCACTTAAAAGTGGGGCATTTTCTTTAGTGAATGGACCCTGAAATACTATTAACTCTTGGACTGCTAACAAAACTTTATGCAACGTCTGAACACTGAACTCTTGTGGTTCACTGATGTTATTATGGCTCCAGCTCCCTTTGAGCTGGATCTCTGGCATTATACACCCGGATGACTTTGCATAATCCTCTGAAATAATGGTAGTGGTGCCACTTTCTGTTGTCCAACCTTGCAAAACATGTACCTTGAAACAATTCTGTGAAATGCCTGCCTTGCCAGTGAAATGATGGGAATTTTAGAGCTCTGCTGCCTCCCTATCAGGTCTGGAGAGGCTGTTATTCACTTAAACTGGGGGAGAGCCATGGCTGCAGCAGACATGGTGCTCAGCGATGCACCTCCTGCAAACTTGCATAAAGTCATTCACATAAAGTGAGGTTCTGATGTCTTTATCACCACTGGGTATTGTTAAATGCCCTCCCTTCTGCTGGGTATGAGTATGAAAAAGCTCCAAACTGCTGCCCTGGTCATTCTGAGCACATGTGCTCGGTTAACAGTGTCATTACCCACAGAAATCTCCCAGCATCCCAATCAGCTATGATGCTGACATCTGCAGAATCACTCCTTTAGACAGGGACTTCCATCTCCATGAGGCATGGGTACCAATTTATCCTTTTTAGGTATTATGCTTGAATGCGTGGTAGTGATTTATTATTCGCTTGTTTCAAGTTGTCCTCCATTACCTCTTTTATATCTTTTTTGATTTTCCTTTCCAAACCTATTAATCAGTTCTCGCTCCAGAATTGTTTTGTTGTCAGAGCAGCTTCGTTTGGTAATGTTTGTAAGTTTAGTTTTCATTAATCTGATGTACAAGTTCTCCCAGACTTTTCATTTGTGATTCTCAGTGACCTGAATTTTCAGAATTCGTGATGGGCACTATTACAAGGCCCTGAACTGCCCATGCAAAGTTATAATCTAATGACACCAATCTGCTCTCCATCTGACCTTAATTATCTGCCACTAGTGATGTGAGCCAGCTGCCACTAAAAGTTGGGTTTTGTATCTCCAGGGAAGTCTGCAAATATTAGCCCTCTTCACCTCCCTCTGTGTGGAATCACGGAGAACCTTTAATGCAAGTGCATACTTGAGAGGTTGCAGCTGTTTCTATTTCGGTATATTGCAATTTATGCCAGATGGTTTCCAAGCTGAGCTTCACATGTTATAGAGCCAAATGTGAAGAGGTTAAATGTCCCTTGTCTGATGATTGGTCGTTCCAGCACCATCACCGCATTGTCACACAATCAAAGCTCTTCTGACTTCCTCCATAAAGCGAGAAACAGACTATCATCCTACACGTGTTCCTTACCCCCCACGCTTTGGCAGAATGCAGCGACAGAGTGTTCTCATTGTCAGGCTTCATCTTTTCTGATGGTAAAGTACTGAGAAAATGACATTGTCTGTTCAGACTCCGTACGTGGACGTGCCTCATTTTTCCTCACAAATTGATATGTGATGCCAGCCTCCACATGTTACAGATGACTTGTCCTTTGCCCTGCAGTATATTTCCGAATCATACAAAGTGCCTGCCTAGCATCTTCAGCTTCTACGAATGTGGTTTCAGTGCATGGGTGGGTGCCATTCATGAGTTCTTTAGTTTCATGTCACTGGAGGAAAATAATTTCCTGCATGGCTTGTGAGCAGAGAGGCTCTTTCTCTGATTGTACGAGGTCATCATTTGCCAAGTTCGCTATCTACTCCCATACTCCTGAAGAACATCCAGCACCTTCCATTTGTCTTCTGCTCAACTCTGACTGCTACAATCAAGAGTCATGTCCTGTTGTAGCATCTTTAGCAGGTATCCAATACCAGTCCTATTGACTCTAGGCTCCCGATTTGAATTTCGCATTCATCATATAACTGCCTCAGTGCACCAAAACTGGATGAGCGAGATTCACTAGCTTTGACATATGCGCATTTCCAATAAGATCCTTCTTTCCAAATCTGCTTTGGAGTATCTGAACTGCAGAATCGCAATCATTGTCTGTTTGGGTGAGCCCTGCCACTATTTTTGCAGTAGGATTCGGGTAATTTACTTTACTTGATATTGTAAAGGGAGTTACTTCTATCTCATAGTGGCTCCAAAACAAAAAACTTGAAACTAGACATTTTATTTACTCAGTGTAAACCAGGCTTAACTAATGTCTTGTGTTTAGAAAGTAATATACATTGCTAGATAACTTATAAGAGCATCATGTGTAGAAAAGTCCTTGTAATAAAAGGCAATTATTAGTGTAGTAATTCACAAATAAACTGTAGATTGTCTTTCTTTTACCTTTTTTCACAGCTCTCTTACCTGGATTATTAACATGTTTATGATGAAAGAAAATAGAGATTATATAGACATATATGTTTTATCAAAGTAGTCATAACAATGTCATCACAAATATTCACAGGGAAGAGTGAAAAAACAGATAAGTGGAGGCTCAGGTGAGAGGAAACCCTCAAAGGATGGAGACAATATACACGAGCTCAAGCTGGCTCAAAGGCGGGGATCTGACAGATGACGAGATAAAAGTCAGTAATCTCTGTTTTAACGTACAGAGCAGGGATCATACACATGAACGCAGCCCAGTGAAGCAAACATGGCAGCAAGTGACAGGCAAACGAAAGACATAAAATCCAAACAATGCCCGATACTGTCAAAAAAAACTGTCAGGAGGGCAAGAAGTACCCCAAAGCAAAATAAAACTGTAGAATATGAAAGATTAAAGACCGTTTGGTAAATATGAAAAGCAGGAGAGGTGTATACGAAGATGAAAGGATATTTCGGAAAAGGCAGGAAAATTAACAAAGAGAGTGTGAAGAGGCTGAGAAGGGTACAAGAGGACCTGGGTTTAGACTGTAACCTCAAGGTCATTATGGCATTTTAATGACATACAGCAAAATTACAGTACCCTTTACAGTTGTTTACAGATGCTCTTCCTCTTTAAGAAGCTCCTGCAGTCACAGTGTTGTCTCAGCTCAAATGTTTTGGTGATTTATTGACATGAAAATGCGATTTGAATTAGTTTCTAATATCTTCTATTTGGTTAAATTTGACAGACAGTTGTGAAGATGTCAAAGCCGTTACTGATTTATTTTGTGATCAGCGCAGCAGAGAATGATCTGCTGGGGTTTAACTAAACGTTGTGTGGCGATCACATAATATTAGTCTGTGACGGAGGACTCTGCTGTTAGGAGTCGCTTGACTTGTCTCCTTAAGTGGTCACGCAGTATGAAAAACGTTCACTGTCGCAGCATGTGGCTGGTGTCATAAACGCCGCTCCAGTTTTGTGTGGCGTGGCCCATTTTGTCTAAGACTTGATCATAAAACAAAAATTAAGTCTATATAAGTTTGTTGCCTTGACAGGTTTTTCAGATTAAGTATCCCCTCTGCTGCAGTTAGGTTAGAAGGGTGCTGCTAACGGCTACCTTGGTGTCAATAAATCTGTGTGTTTCAATGGGATGCCAAAGACATACAGACATGGAGAGCTGTAGTCAGTCTGTGAGGCAGAGCGCTGATTTATGTTGACACAGCTTTGTGATTCTGACAACACGCTGCCAAAGAACCGCTTGTTTACCTTGTGGCTCAAGAAATGCATCCTCATGCACAGTACACACAGTGTTACAGCTAATTTTTGCATTGGTAACGTGCCGGTACTAACGACCCACACTGGTAGAAATACAGAAGAATAGATGAAAATAAACGGGGAATATCGTTGAATGTTCATAGTTGCAGCAGCTGTTGTAGTGTGGAGTCTCAGATTGTACAGTAGGTCATCTTGAAGCTTAGCTGATGGTGGTAAAATTTAATGTATAGTTTTTATAGTTTTTAATCATCTTGTAGCATTAAATAAAAAACGTGATACCATTTTCACATCGATATGATCAAGCTGAATCTCTAAACTCTAAACTTAGTCGTCAAGAAGGAATAAGGCATCAGATGTTATTTAAAGCTGTGATGTTTGGACACGCGGAGATGGTAACAGCTACATGCATAATATCGTCTGTTTTGTAGCTGGACGGCTCACGCAGGTGAAACTGCTCTTGAATTCATGGTCAGGTTCATTTGTGTGGATGCCTAGGGAGGCACGCTATCAGTGACTTTAGTATTTGTTGTGACATAATTTCTGAGTTGTGAGTTATTTGTATTAGATGTGTTATTGTGTGGATGCCCAAGGACTGCAAATCGAACTTTACTAGTAGCTGGCTCATCTGCACTATATATATTTTCATTGTGTGAGGAAAAAGTGAAAAAGCTAAAAGGTTCGACTAAAATGAAATGTGAAGTAGCCTGGAGGTTTTTTCCACCTTCTTCTTCTTTGTGCAGGAGTTTCTTAAATATCCCGGCAATCACACCATCGCCGTTAAGTTTCAAGCTGCTAAACTGTTGATTAAGATTCTGTGCAGGGCAAAAAAAGGTTATTTTTATTGAGTTATATAAATCCATTTTAAGAAGTCACTCTTGGATATTTGGTCTTTAACCCTGATGCAAGTTCAGATATTTTTGTACACACTATGGGGAAGAGATGACACAGATCATTGGCATATTCAGTGTGCTGCTGGATGCTGGATAATAAAGCAGCATCCGCTGGGTACAGCATGTGATGTGTATGTGTAACACAGTGATTCCTTCAAGGTAAACATTCATATTTTTATCTTCTTTATCCGAAAGATAGAAAAGTTACAAAACAAGCTGTAAATTAAAAAGATTAATACAATCTGCAGCCACTTTATCAGTGAACGGAAGGTAAGCACAGGCATTTCTACTCATTAATGGGACTCTGTACCTTCGTGTCAAAGAGAAAACTTACTAATGTCATTATGATTAAAAACCTTCTTTGATAAATCAGTGGAGCATCTTTGGTGATGAAGTGAGTCTGTACTAAAAGAAAAAATACTGCTGAATTTTATTTCAGGTTTGCATCTTTTTTGCTTGCTGACAGCGAACGATTAAAGCCCATCGAAGTGTTTTTTCATTTGATTAAAAAGAAAACACACATTTAGTGTCGAGTAATCTCTGAAGGGTTTTACTCCCAAAAACGTTTTTTTGTCTTTAAGGATTAGCTTTTGTATCATTCTTTGTACACGATGCACTTCTTCAGTGAGGATAAACTCCACTTTACCAACACTGTTTAGTGTTATTATTCTTAGTTATGTAAATTGCATTCAACACAATTTTTTTTTGCATCAATCTGCAAAAAAAAAGTGTAGTTATTGTTGCTTCGGCTTTTCTGCTTCTCTTGTTTTTCTTCTGAGGTAACCAAGTGCATAAAAAGTAGTTGCGTAGTTACACAGATGACAGTAAAAAGGTTGTAATTAGAAATAAAAAGTTATTCAGTTTGTGTTCTTCATAGAAGAAAAATCAATTTGAGACTTTCTCAATGGTGACGGCATGAACTGTCTGTTTTTCAGTTCTTTCCCTTTCAGAACCCAAGAAGCTGTCGTCTGTGGGAGGAGTGTATCCTGGGAAATGTTGGGAACGGAAAAGGCCACTGAACAGCACGTTGCAGTCACAGGCCTGGAAATATTTGTGCTAAAAATTTAACAGAAAAATGAAGTTTGTTGTGCTGTGTTGGGTCCTGCTGCTTGCAGGCCCCGCTGGTAACAGAGATTATTCACCCATGAACAGAAGAAGACAAACAGCTGGATCCATTTCTTACTTGCGCAAGGGAAGCAGCCAGAATCAGGTTCAGGAGCTGGAGCTCCTTACCTGCTTCTGAGCCAACTCCAAAGAGTCAAAGCTTTCCTGCAGCCTTTATTGACACACAGTTTCACAAACACCACCTCCTTTACACATATGGTCACAAAAGGTTAAAGCAAAGTGTGTGTGTGTGTCTGTGTGGTGTGTGTGTGTGGGGGTGCATGTGGGTGACTTCCTGGTGTTACCAAAAGAGTTATCTTCCCTTTGATGGTCAGCCCCCCAGGTGGGCCGTAAAGACAAGTCACTCACACCAAGACCTTCACGTGAAATCCACACAGTACTCTTTCCCGCAGACAAGAGCTAGACAGACAAAAGGATGTCTTTGATTCTACATTTCAAACAAGGTTTAAACCTCTATGCAAAATAATGGCAACACTTAACAGTTAACTCCAACATACTGGATCATACTGACTTGGTACAAACTGGTCACGTTCTGGGCGTCATCTTTGAAGCTCTTGCTCTGAACTAAAAGCTCAGTTGTGAACTTCTGTTATAGCACTGCTGGGTCGCCTTGCTTCGGGCCAAAACAGCACCCGGCAAACAGTCAGACACAAGGTGGGCGACGAGCTCGACATCAAACCTAATCGTAGTTCATTTTCTCAGTGTTGTAAAAATGCCCATTAAGTGGAGATATCATCTGAATTTCAGAGCCGGACCACACCTCCTTTACTCCTCTTCCGTCCTCAGTCTATAAATGCCCCCTTCTCCAATACCAGCTGCTCTCATTTTCATGCCCCACCCTTCCCTCCCAATTTCCTTCTCTACTCCCCTTCTCCTCCTCCCTTCCTTCATTCACTTCTCGTTAGTACATGGGGATCTGCCCGGCCCGGGAGCCGTCGCCAGTCTCCTTCGAGGCCTTCCCCAAACCGCAGCACCAGTTCATTCTCCTCATCCCTCACCGCTCATCATTTCAGAGGTTGTGGTCCCAGCTAGTGAAACTTATTTTAGTGCTCATGTGGCCTTTTTGTCCAACTATGAGCATCATCAGTTTGTGTTTCAGCAGTCCCATTAACAGCTGTTCAATATCAGAATGGCTGGTTGCAAGTGTTTGTTACACAGTCCTATATTTTCAAGAGCCTATATGTCACTTCCATGGGATTGTGGGTTTGCACCTCCTGATGCTTGGTCAGACATTTCTGTCTTCAGATATCGTTTTGGGTCTTACTGCCCACTTTTTACTTTTGCCTTCTTTAGGTGAGGTCTTTTAGGACTTTTTCTTATATCCACACCTTGGAGTTGAAAGGAGGAGATTGAGTGGGTTGTTTCAGAATATTGCACTGACCTTGACAAAGTCCCAGGTGATTCTCACAGTATGTTTTGGCTGAGCTTCCACCTATAGTCCGAAGGACTTTTCGCTCAGTTTTGCAAACATGGCTGAATTTGAGCTATTTCCATCTTCTGTCACATCATCAATAAACACTGACACGGGGCCGCTGGATGCCGTGCATAACAGTGCCCCCAGCGTTCACAGGTGATGTTGTATGGATCGGATTGTGACCTTTTCTGTTGCAGGTTAGTTTTATCTGCGCAAGCTGGACTGTGTGGCTTTTTTTTAAAGATATTTTTATGGCATTCTCTAATCTTTTGCCTTCCTCTTTTTAAGACTAGATGATACATGTTGTAGTGAAATGTAGTGTATTGTAGTGAACCCTTCAGTATTTTTCTTAAGTTATTTTTTTAAGGAAAAGTGATGCCATGTTCATCTACCTCTGTCCTCTGCTGATGTTCAGCTACAGAGCTTTGAGCTCTAATGTTTTTACTTTATCTCTGATGGATTTGTTTGTTACTGGTCAGGCTAAAGGTCAAGTGTTTCCCCCAAATTGAAAGTGCTTTGACCAAATGTTGTCACCGAAGCAGAAGCTTCTAAAGGCAGCTTTTTCGATGCATTTTGGCCCTTCGTCCACGTGTAAATGGCATTTGGGGTCACTGATAGCGGAGATTTTTAAAAACTGCTGCCAAGGTGGAGATTTTTGAAAACTCTGGGTTTTTTTTGTTTTGTTTATGTGTGGACGAGGAAAACGGAGATTTAGTTCCCCAACGTCAAAGGTGTGAGTCTTTTTTGATGTCACGCTGTGCGCTATTTGCGTTATTGTTTGCATGAGATGAATATCTACCATGGCGGTTATACAGAAAATACTGTTGCTGTTAATTTTACTATCTGCAGTCCACTAATTTCCTTTCCGATATGATACCAAGTAGAATTCAGGGTGGTATCGACGATACCGATCCGATCCACCACAACACCTCACTGTCTGGCCACATGTAACGCAAACTGCATCTTGGCTGTTTGTGGAGGTCAGATACGTCCACACGTGACTCTGTTTACGCTCAACCATTGTTGTGAGTGCGCACACCAAGAGGCTGCAACACCTTTATACAGCTGTATTTGGCATATGACTATGATATCCATCCAAGTTAGACAATCCGAATAATATGGTTTCTTTCCACTGTGTTCCTGTTAATGATAAACTACAAATTAAATGGTAAAATGGTAAATGGCCTGTATTTGTATAGAGCTTTACTAGTCCCTAAGGACCTCAAGTGCTTTACACTATTCAGTCATCCACCCATCCACACACTGGTGATGGTGAGCTACATCATAGCCACAGCTGCCCTGGGGCGCACTGACAGAGGCGAGGCTGCCGGAGCCTTGCGCCACCGGTCCCTCTGACCACCACCAGTAGGCAAGAGGTGAAGTGTCTTGCCCAAGGACACAACGACCGAGACTGTGGGAGCCGGGGCTTGAACTGGCAACCTTCCGGTTAAAAAACCGTACCAACTCTTTGAGCCACAATCGCCCTTACTAACATTACTAATCGATATTTTACTATGAGGATCTATTCTAGAACATAAATAACTGGTATCAGTGGAATTGATTTCATTATTGATCCGCACACCACTAGTGAACTTTTACATTCAACACAGACGCTCTCACAACCCAAATCCCGACGCCAACGTTATCCCTGGTTATGAAAAAAAATGTTTTTTAAATAGATTTATGTCTGCTTTGTGCATTTTGTCTATTCCTAAATTGTGAGTCTACACCAGCCATGTGATTTATGATTATGAATCGGTCAGACTAATCTTACATTTTCAGTTTCTTTCTTTATTGAATAGACTGCCCAAAAGAGCTAGAGAGACAAAATCCAAAATACTATCTTTAGTTATTAACATTTGAAATGATGAAGGCACATGACTTCATTTTTTGCATTTACATGTGGATAAGGATATATTTTTTCAAAGCTACATGTATGGACGGGTTTTTTTTTTTTCATGAAAACGGAAAATTTCAGCTTTCAAAAGTACTTGTATTAAAAATATGTAATAATTAGGGCTGTAAAATGGCGTTAATCGAGTTAGCGCAGGTAGCTCGATTAACGCGTTAGCGCCGTCCAGCCCCACAGAAAGGGTGATCTGCGTTAACTTGTTAACGGATATTTGACGCGTTAACACGGGTTTTGCGTTAATGCCAATTTAACGTGATTAACGCTGACAGCCCTAGTAATAATATAGTTTTAGTAAAAATAGTATTCAGTAATATCAAATAGAAGCTATGAGGTGATGACACTTGTGGTTTTCTAGGGTATTTAAAAGTCAAATGGGAGGCAGAGTCATGAAACCTTTTATGAAACCAGCTCCCAGCTTGGATTTAGGAGACAGACACTATCTACTATCTCTGCTTTTAAACTATACTTATACTTCCTGTTCAAAGGGAGTTTTTCCTTTCCGCTGTTGCCAAAGTTCTTGCTCATCATCTGGATGTGGGGGCTCTCTATTATTGTAGGGTCTTTACCCTGCAGTGTAAAGCGCCTTGTAGTTGTGATTTGGTGTTATATAAAAAAAAAATGAACTGACTTTAGGTTGAATTGAGGTCCAAGTTGAAACTAAAATTTTGTCAGTGTTCAAGTACATGTGGGCATGTTTGTTCGTAAATATACCCTGTCCCCTTTTAATATTTACTTGTTGGATGGATCCTGACTCCAGAACCAAGGCAAAGATATAAAACCAACCTTTCATACTCGCATTCAGGCTTTCATTTACCTAATGAATCGCCTTCTCTATTTTCTCAGTTTTCTCCCACATCCACCTTTTCTTCTGTTCCGTGGGCCGCAAAGCAGCACTGACAGATTAGGTCCTTGATGTCAGCAGTGCTTTGTCTTCAGTCAGGACAAGGCGATTGATTAATGACTCCAACTCCTGTCTCCTCCACCTATATATGGGTGCCGGTGTGGTCATAATTTCTTCTTCTTTTTCTTCTTCCCTGACGTTCAGTGTGTTAAAATCGGCAGCTTGTGAATATAAAGAGCATGGGCCATTTGTTAACAGACCTGAAAGTCGCATTTTCATTACTGCACTGTATTAATGAACACCCTTTCTCTTGTATCAATACGTAGAGTGTTGGGGGGAAAAAACCTTTGAACAGTAAATAAAATCAGAGAAATTATGTTCTCAGTGGTTTCCCATAGTCACAGTAAAGTTGTTTTGTAGCTCTTTTTATTGCCATAATAGCACTTCTATAATGACACGATCCCAAGGAACTGGGCTGAGAGTCATTGCTAAATGACAGGCAGGCAGGGGAAGCAGAAAGGAAATAAAAAGCAGTGAGTGGGAGAGGAGTGGAACAAAAAAAAAACAAAGACTGAGAAAAGGAGTAAGATAGAGAGGAGGATGAGAAGCTAAATATACCCTCCAAGTTAAAGTTAAGCAGCTCATATTATGTTGTAGCTGCTGCAGTCCTTCAGTGCATTCTCTGCTCTAAGTGCATCGCCACTTTAGTGAAGACATTTAATTGTTCAGTGCTTTTTCAGGCACGCTCAGATTCAAGCGTGTCTGCATCACAAACAGCTATCTACTGTAGGAGCGTGTGTCTTAGCTCGTTTTGCTGCAAGCCTGAAGTGACCCTTCACCATACCCTGCAGCTCTTACAGCGAGTTTATATTCCAGCGAGATTTTGCATTTGACCTTTCCACATCAGGAAAATCAGTTTTTTAAGTTTGGATGATGTTCCTGCAAAGTTAACTTTCCCACATCTAAAGAAGGGGAACAACTTAACTTTCTAAAACATTTAAAAAGGTGTAAAGACAAAATTACTGTAAATTCTCAATAATACTGCAATATTTTAGCTCAGCCACACAGAGAAGGGTCACAGTATTTGCATGTAGCCAAAGTAGTATAGTCGTGTTTACTGATAATGTCGTTTCTGGTATACTTTTTTCTCTTTTTTTTGTATCAGATATTCGATGGCACTCCCTTTATTTGTGCACATCCAGCTGCTCTAAGCGTTATGTAACTGTGATTGAAAGAAAAGGCAGTTGCCGAATGTTTTGCATTCTGCTCTGACAGATGTCTGTAGACATACGAAACACACTAGCTGGTAATTTACGCCTGTAAAATACAGTGTGAACACGAATTTTCACACTGATTCCATCTGATGCCATAACCTCCTTAGTTTTTTTACCGTCAAAGCAATTGCAGTAGAAGTATTACGCACTGTTGAGCATTATGGTGCGATAAGCATTAAATATCGAATGTTCCGAACCGCTGGGAAGATTGAATTTATTCTTGAAGATATGTCCAGCGCTGATAACGGAAATGGTCTTTGAGAGGATGGAAGATGGTGAGTGTGCCAGTGTGAGGAGGGCAGAAGAAGAGCCCTCGGTTCTTTCTTATGTAGCTATAGTAAATTTTGGCACACATTTTTGACAAAGTTTGCCTTCATTCAGTCAATTTTTCTCATTTTCTGAGTCATTCTTAACAGCAAAATACAAGCTCGCTCTATGAAGAAGCAGGTTATGTATGACAAAGCTGGCCCTCTTTGAGAATAAACAGCCACACAGTTTGACTGACAGCTGAAACTGCAGAAGAATGGAAAAATCCCAAAACGCTGATTGAATGTTTGGCGCCACTGTGTTTACAGCCTGTCTTTGAATTGCTCTTTCATATTTTTTGTGTCTTTGAATTAAGCTTGAATATCTCATTTGTTTTAGGCAAAGCAGTGCATTCAGAATTCATCTGTGACTACGGAACTACACGTGCTTACACAGTCAACAAGCAACAACATGATGCAAGTTTACTTCAATATCAAGCAAGTTCAGGAAGATCACCAGACTTCTTATGGAACACAATAGAAACGTGTGAAGGATGAAAGATGAATATAGGGTGCTTTCTATGGCCTACTGTAGAGTAACGAAGAAGTAGATACAGACTTTATTAATCCCACACTTGGGAAATTCAGGTGCTGCAGTAGCACCAGGGTCAGGAAGAAAAGTGAATTAGAGATATGTTAGAAAACTAAAAAAGAAAAATGGTGCATAAAGACATTTTTATCTGGTATTTGTCCTATTTAAGTATTGTCCAATCTCACTGCTCATGGTCTCCACAATCTCATGTGGGTAGTGGGTCACAGAACTGGCCCTCTTAACCAGTCTATTAAGCTGTTTCCTGTCAGGTCAAGTCAAGTGGCTTTTATTGTCATTTCAACCATGTACAGTGGTACAGTAGAGAGTGAAACGAGACAACTTTACTCCCTGGTGCTACATATGACACATAACAATATAACTACATAAAGTGCAATGTGCAAAAATTGCAACAAAACAAGACAAGACAGTGCAACACTAGACAGAACAGGGAGACACAGACACAGACTGTGCAATGGAAGTGCACAAAATACTGAGAGTTGTGCAAAAAGTAACTTGGTGTGTTATGGTGTGTGTGTGGGATACTGCAGATAAATGCCTGGTAGTGACATGTATGAAGGTTTGCGTGTGTCATTCCATTTATTTAGTGTTCAGGAGTCTGATGGCTTAGGGAAAGAAACTGTGCCGCAGTCTGGCAGTGAGAGCCCGGATGCTCTTTCCAGAAGGCAGCAGGGTGAAGAGTGTGTGTGTGAGGGGTGTGTAGGGTCCTCCACAATACTTGTGGCTTTACGGATGGAGGGGGTTCTCTTAAGTGTCCGTGAAGGAAGGAAGAGAGGCGATCTGATACGGTCCTGTTTCCATACCAAACAGTGATGCAGCTGCTCAGCATGCTCTCGGTGGTCTTTCTGTAGAATGTGGTGAGAATGGATGATGGGAGATGGGCTTTTCTCAGCTTCCACAGGAAGCAGAGACGCTGTTGGGCCTTCCTAGTTATGGGGCTGGGGTTGAGGGACCAGGAGAGGTTCTCTGTCAGGTGGACACCAAGCAATTTGGTGCTCTTGAAGACCTCCACAGAAGATCCATTGATGTTAAGTGGACAGTGATCTCTCAGTGCTCTCCTGAAATCAAAATTCATCTCTTTTGTTTTGTCCACATTCAGAGACAGGTTGTTGACTCTACACCAGTCCGTTAGCTGTTGGACCTCCTCTCTGTTTGCTGACTCATCTTTCTTGATGATGAGACTCACCACAGTCGTGTCGTCAGCAAACTTTATGATTTGGAACTGTGCATTGCTGCACAGTCATGAGTCAGCAGAGTGACCAGCAGTGGCCTGAGCACACAGCCCTGAGGGGCTCCAGTGCTCAGTGTGGTGTCCTTCTCCATGCTGCCACCCTCCTGGTACCCAAGTGCATAAAAGATTGCAGAAGCCGTCATGGTGTCATAAAAGGTCCTAAGTAATATTGTGTACACCCTTAAAGAGCCCGCATTAGCCTGTCCAGGAGATGGAGCTGACTTTGGCCCTTTTTCGTACAGAGCTTGAGTTTTATCTGGCCAGTTTACTGTTAAGCTGAACACCCTGGAGTTTGTACATGTCCAATACTACGATGTCCAAATCATGGGTTCACAGGTGAATTTCTTTAGAATGATGCTTCTGGAGAAGCTATGAACAAGGAAACACTGGTTACCTTCCTACGCACAAATCGTAATTTAATGAAATTGCAGAGTATAGCAGCAATACACATTATTCACACATTCTTATCCAACTACGTAGTGTATCATTGTGCTGATAAGAGTAATAAAAATTTTACTGTAATGATCATAGTGTGCACACACACACACACACACACACATATATTTATATATATAACAAACATTTAGTCAGACATAATGGCAATTTTCTGTGATTCATGTGCGCTCTCTCTTCACACTCACTGTGGCACAGAATAGAAAGTTAAATTGGGTGAATGTGGACTAACTCAAATCTGGTTTAATTGAGTAGAAAGTCAATAGAGACCCCCCCACCCCACCGACACTGCTCCAAAAATTTGAAGGTTGTAATTCCTCACACACGCTTCTATAATTGAGCTGGCCACTTATTTTCTAAGTCCATCAAAATGACCACTAGGCTTTTATCTCCAACTGTCTCCATGGCTACAGACTATGGTTTAATCGGTGTGTATGTGTGTGTGTGTTTAGGGTGGAGGGAGGTAGCTGCTAATTGACTGGCTGTTAAATCTTTTAATGAAGAGTGGGCAGCTCGCTCTCCAATTAGCAGTGAGGGGGGCCATCAGGGGATAAAAGAGGCCAGCAGTGAGGGGGAGGAGTGGGAGGAATCAGGGAAGGAAGAAGATAGTGGGTAAGAGAAGGAAGGAACTGTGGGAGGAGATGTATTTGTCAAAAGTGGGTTAAATGAAACAGAAACAATTTTTTCTGATGTTAAATTATATGAATGCACACACAAATAAGCAGTCCTCATCAGTGGAGCTACTGAGATAGAGAAGGAACAGTTGCCCTCTGCACATTTAACTATCAAAAGTTTTTGTATGCTTAAAGATCGTATGTTAGCCATTTTAACCTTACAACGCTGCAAACGGAAGCAGTGGCTCTGAGATACTCTACATAATTACCATAAACACGTGAGCACATCACAGTGAAAAAGAAAAGTCAACACTGTGACTGTCGTGCACGCTCCACTGGGTCAGAAGTGATGGGACATGCTGGGTTGTTTTAGAGCACAGAGGGAGAAAAGGGGGCTCTCCTTCCAGCACAAATCACATGCTGGAACTCAAACAGACATACGCACATACAAATTAATGCATGTAAAAGAGGCAATGCAAATAATATGGAAATATATAGTAAGGTGCATAAGTATTTGGACACGTATAGAACTTTTGTGCAGACCTTCAGCTTTTATTCAAGGGGTTTAACAAAATTATTGTATTAACATTTTAAGAATGACCGGCAGATTTTTTTTATTTTATTCCATTGGACGAATTCTTACTTTGTAGTAGTAAAATGTTCTCCTCTGGCAAACAGATCAGCAGGCCTTTACTGTGTCATATAAAGATGGATACAGTACAGTATGGTATCAATCAGTGGGTTGCTTTGGAACACTTTAATAAAATATAATACACTGCATTCATATCTGATTTGCTAAATAACTTGAGTTTTGTACATTAAACTATAACTAATGCACAAAGGCTTAGTTAGTTAGTACTCATTGAAAAAAACTGCAGTCAGTGATAATGAGCAAGTATCAGAAAAAATGATGCATATGCTCTTTTACCCCAGTTTAGGGCTTTCTTGCTGAAAAGTAAATATTTTGTGCACACGGAGAAATATTATCTTAAAGCTAAGTTGGAGCAACCTTGTGTGGTCGCCATCTTAAAGTCACATCGGAATAAGAGCCAATTAAACATAGCGCCTCAAAGGAGCCGGCTTCCCATTCCTCCATTTTTTTACTGTCTTTGAACAGGCCAAGTTCCTTCCGATAAACAGATATAATTGCTTATTTATCAGCCTCTTTGAAACTCCCAGATTATATGAAATATTCATGATTTCACAATGGAAGTAAAAAGTGAGAGATGAGAAGGGAAGAGCAGACAGTGTGGCATAAGTTGGTATAATTCTGTGTACTGTACAGTACTTGCTCTGTGTATCTGTGCTTTTTTCCTTTTTGTACTTACTGTCGTTTGATATGCCAGCAGCGTCATGAAAAAGTATTTGCCCCCCTGATTCCTTAGTTTTTTGCATATTTGTCGCACTTAAATGTTTCAGATCGTGAAACAAATTTTAACATTGGACAAAGATAACCCAAGTAAATGCAAAATGCTGTTTTTAAATGATAATTTCATTTATTTAAAAAAAAAAAAAGAATTTAAAACTGCTTGAACATGCGTTAAAAAGTAATCGAGCCCCCTTATTAACTTTAATTAACCAAGTTTTTTTGAAAGCTGAGTCCAATTTTATTAGCCACACCCAGATCTGATTACTGCAGGACTGGTTGAGTAAAAAAAATTACTTAAAGCCAAAAGAGCTCAAAAAACAACACTGTCACAGTTTGCTGTATGGCAGGCAGGATGTAGGACCCAAACGCCGGACTCGTACACGGGGAGTAAACCCAAAACAGCAGCTTTATTGCTGCAAAAAACTCTTACACTAATAACTGAAAACAAGACACTAGAAACATGAAACTGAAATGTCTGTGAAGGTTCTCAGTCATCCAGGTCATCGTAGTCTAAGGAGCTGTAAAGAAAAAGGCGTCTGGACTTCTTTAGGTTGCTTGAAGACGTTTCACCTCTGATCCGAGAAGCTTCTTCAGTTCTAGGGTCAAATGGTGGAGAGTCCCATATTTAAGCCTTGTGGGAGTGTCCCTCGTAGAGGGACAATGGGCCCCCTACTGATCCTCTACCTAATCACACGAGGTGTGAAAACGGGTTGTGGGTCTCAATCAGGCATGGTTTCAGGTGAACTCATTGTGAAACCTGGCCTCACCCTATCATGTGAATTCCAGAGGACAGATGTCCCAGGATGTGAGTGGG
>VUQR01009029.1:62656-78063 GCA_015108515.1 Hemichromis elongatus | reverse complement strand
TGCATCTAAAGGACAAAGGTCACTCTTGAGGATGCCAATGTTCACATTTTGGACAGAAAAGACAGATGGTTTGAAAGAGGAGTGAAAGAAGCCATCTATGTCCACTGTGAACGGCCATCTTTGAACAGAGGCGGTGGTTTACGACACCAACTGTCTGCCATCTATAATCCAGTTCTGAGATCCCTGCCCAGACGCCTTAACACCCACTCACATCCTGGGCCACCTGTCCTCTGGAATTCACATGATAGGGTGAGGCCAGGTTTCACACTAAGCTCACCCGAAACCATGGCTGATTGATACCCCGTTTTCACACCTGGTGTGATTAGGTAGAGGATCAGTAGGGGGTCCACTGTCCCTCTATGAGGGACACTCCCACAAGGCTTAAATATGGGACTCTCCACCATTTGACCCTAGAACTGAAGAAGCTTCTTGGATGAGAGGTGAAACGTCTTCAAGCAACTTAAAGAAGTCCAGATGCCTTTTCCTTACAGCTCCTTAGACCACTAAGAAAACACTCGGTGAGAAAATATTTGGGAAAAAAAATATATAAATCCAACTGCAGATCAAACCTGCCAATGACACTGCAGCAGTGGTGAAAGCAAACACATCTGCTCGCATACAATTCATCTGTTTTTTTACCTCTGCCACCGACTCGGGACTAGCTGAGAGATAGAGATCTCTCTCCACACTGGTCTCCACTGTTGAGATTTAAAGGGTTACATGCTGAGTAAACCAAGATCCATGTTTTTAGGTAAGAAAATAAGTTTTTTTGCTACATATTACATATATTAAAGCAATTAAAATAAAATGTCCATAATAATCTATTTACCACACACACCCACAAGGTGGGAGGAGCTAAAGAAAAGCAGGTTATAGAGCTCCACATACAGTTTCAATGACTGGAGTGGCAAAGGGGGAAAAACAAAACACCCAAAACAATCTTGACAAGATTTTGCTTTTTATTAATCATAGTACAACATGAACAATAAAAGCATGGCAAAAAAAAGAAACAAATCCTCAGTCTCCAAAATTAAATCAGAGTATTTTACAGTTATAGGACAAGAGCGATCGAAATGAGCTCTAAAGTAGAGGAGAAAAGAAGACACTGCTCTTCTCAAAAGGTCTAACACTGTACATACGCTTCAACTGACTTAAAAGAAAAAAAAAAGAGGAGGTCAGGAAGTGAAGTAGAACCTGACAAATCAATACAAACCACAAGCACTGTTCATTTTATTTTATTTTCACTAAATGCCAAGAAACACGGAGGATGTGTAAAGATTTTCAAAATAAAAAACAAAAAAATCCATAAAGAGTTTCTCTAAGTTTGGTTTGTTAAGTGATGTCTGGCTGACATCTTGACCAGTAAAATCAGACAAACAGATGAACCACAACTACCCTTATCCAGCCTTATCCAGATGGACAGGAAAATGGAACAAGAAAAATCGATGCGTTTTGTCCTCTCTCCTCAATTTTACGCATTTAATTTATTTTCATGTTTCTTTAAATAAGCCATTACACATTTGTGGTTCACCTTGTTTTTAAGCAGCGAAGTATCAGGTTCAGGGTAAGGATGGGTGCACTCTTCAACTTCTTCCTCAACCAGATATTCCAGCTTCCCCTGTTGAGCATAAAGAAACGTCCACAAAATGCGATGTTAGCCAGGGTCCCACAACATCCGCTCGTAGCAACGTCTGCTGCCACTCAAATAACAATTTTATGTCATTTACTAGTCAAATTTCCCTCAAGAGACACTGCTAATAATGCACAAAGCTATCTATTTACTAGCACAACAGACACTTGAAGTCTTGACTGCATTTGGCCAAAATTCCCTGAGATTATTTTGTTATTTTCTGCATATTTTTGCACAACTTTGCAACTTAAAGCTCTACAAGAGCTGCCTCAAGTCTAAACCTGAACTGAGTGTCAAAACTACAATATCTGCTTTGCCAAAGAGAAAATGCACTTGATGGGTTCTTTTTTTTTGTTGTTTTTTAAGTGTAAAATTACAAACACCTGATTTTTAAAACCAGCTGAACAAAGCAGCGTGGAAAAGCACACATCAGCAACGATTTCCAATTTGGCAAAGGAATATGAAGCAGGCTGTCTGTGCATCTGTGTGTCTCTGACAATCCTATCGCACATTCTCCCCAAACATGTTTGAAAGTTAACAAATAGGAAAACAAAGAAGGCACAATTAAAAATATATGTGACACAATCAAGCTTTCAAGTTCGTGTTCTGGAGAAGTACACATTTTGTTTTTGTTTTTTTTTTTCTGACAGGCAACAGCATTCAGAAATGGATGTGGGTAGAGAAAGGAGTACCTGGGGTGAGTACCTGCACAGTTTGAGAGTCAGAGAGTATCCATGATTTTTAATTTGCCCTTTTCTCATGTGGTCTCGCCCACAACACCAACGCTGTGTGAGGTATGGAAGTCAGCTGCAATTCATTCGATAAACCCTACCCTCCAGTTAGTTAGGTTACGTTAGGCCCCCCGGTGCTTTAACACCCCCCCAAACACACACTGGCATGGCATCATCAGGCACAGTACGCTGGACAACAAATCCATGGCAATTGAGTTATAATTATGGAAAAATAAATAGCTTCTTTGTGATAAAAAAAAGAACCTCTGACGAAGGCTGTGTGTTCATCTGTGCGTTTACATATGAGCAGGAGAAAACGCCAAGGTTTTAAATGGAAACATGTACACACACAGTGACTGTTTTTCCTCCCTACATGGATCATTATAGCAACAAACAGCCATTGTTACATTTTGCTACTTCAAAGTAAAATAAATAAATAAATGTAGAAATAAAAAAGAGAAACAAGTAAATACAGGCAGGAAATTTTGACTGGATGAGTTAACTTGTTTCTGCCATTTTGTCCACAAAGACAAATATACATCTATAAGGATCAAAAACCGATACAAAACGAGGGGTACCTCTGGGCATGTTTGCTCAGGACTACACTGGCCTTTCCCTCTTGGCTTTGTGTGAATGATTTCTACCTTCTTCTCATTCATCGGGCCTAGTCCTTCTTCAGTGCATACTTATGATGCACTATTCAAAAACAGGATAAAAATATTTGCATATAGTACATAAGACAAAATCATAGGCATTGAACTGAACATAAATAGGGTGGGAGAGCAGGAGTGAGAGGGTAGGTAAAGGGAGATGGGAGAGGTGGGTGGGGGTGAGAGGGGAGAGTGGAGGGGTTGGGTTGAGAGCCAGGGGAGGGGTGAGGAGGAGGACTCACTTACCTGAGCCTGATCTGAGGTCCTATCAGATCAGTTTTAATTGGACTGAGTGTCACCTTCAGAATGGAGGAGCTCTTGCTGGCCGTTTAGCAGAGGGGAGAAGGCAGCCGCCTCCGTCTGCATCGGTTCCGCTTCTGAAGAAGCCTTGATGGCGGCTGCATCTCCGTCAGAGTGCTTGTCTTTCTTAGAGCTGCTCCTCTCCTCTGTACCCTTACGGTCTGAGAGAGAGAGAAAAAAAAAATGAGAAAACACTGCACACATTAGCAAAAAATATATGAGCAAGCTCAGTTTAAACTCTTTTTAAAGAGCTCAACGGTTCTTGTTGATGCACAAACGTTCAGTACGATTGTGTCGAGCTCTGGTTCGCCTCTTTCATTTGTTATGGTCACAGACTGCTGCAGGACTTCTTATGGGTGAAGTGTGATTGTGTTAATAGGTTGTCTCGGAAAGCACCAAACAAATTATTGGTATTAATAGAGTTATCCGTGTCTGAATACTATCCATTAGTAGCTACGTCTCATTTATGGACTATTGTCCTAAACAGGCAAAAGGCAGACTACAATTCTCACTCATGTAGTCTAAAAGACACATAAACTGTTTTGTGTAAAGTGATTTATGTAACATATTTTCAAACTACAATAGTTTTCTTTTTAATCCATATTGATACATTTTTAAAATTAGTTCCTCCACAGTGTAGTGGTTTACACGTTCACCTAACAAAGAGAAAATCTGGGCTATAAGACAACTAGCATAAAAATCTGCCAAATGAAATATGTGGAGCTACTTGTGAATGAGAGAGCGGCCTCACTACAGCCTTTCCCCATGAAACAGGCTCCAGCCCCCCTGTTTTAACCCTGAACTAGATACGTGGAAGAGCACAAATAAATGGAGGGATGATATTCAATATATATTATGTTTGCGAGAAGCTGGACGAAGAGGAAGCAACAAACACAAAAATAAAAAAAATCGGACCATACCTTTGTCTTTCGATGACCGCTCTCTGTCTCTCTCCTTTTCCCGATCCTTGCTGCGACTACGACTACGGTGACGGTGAGATTTGCGCTCCGAGCTACGCGATCTCCTCCTGTCCCGACTTCGGGAGCGGCGTTTTCTGTCAGAGTGCTCACGGCTACGTCTCCTCTCCCTGTCCCTGTCCCGGCTCCTACAGAAAAGGTGAGAAAGAGAGCTGTGGTTAAAATGATTTTAAAAAATTAAAGATCATTCAGACTTTTAAACATGTCCTCTCTCATGTTTCAAATTTTTTCTGCTTTGAGTGCAACGGTCAGTCGTACCTGCTGCGTTTGCGTTCCCTGTCCCTGTCCTTGTCTCTGCTCCTGGACCTCCGACGATCGCGGGATCGACTCCGTTTCCTGTCCGAAGCTCGACTGGAGTGGCGGCTGCCGGAGTGGCTTCGACGTGCCCTCCTGTCCCTCTCTCTGTCCCTCTCCCTGTCCCTCTCTCTGTCTCTTTCTCTGTCACGTTCTCTCTCTCTCTCGCTCTCGCTCTCTCTCTCGTTCCCTCTCCTTCTCCCGCTCTTTTTCGCGCTCCTTCTCCTTCTCTTCCCCCTCTTTGCGCTTTTTCTCCCTTTCCTCTCTCTCCCGTTCCCGCTCTTCTCGTTCTCTTTTGAGGGCTGGGTTTTCACCCTGAGGGTCTTCAGAGCGACGGCGCAGTTTTTCCTGAAAATAAGAAAACATTACATATTATATCATTTCTGGCACTTGCAAACAATTTCAAACAATAACACCAAGCATGGTCTTTCAAGCAGCTCCAGTTTGTAAAAGGTTCTAGATACAAGTATGACATATAATCCTGTCACCTTGAGCTCCTCTACAGTGGATTTGATCTTGGCATAGCCCATGTGCTGCTTCCCCATCAAGTGGTCGTCCACTCGAGACTGTGCATCGCCCACAATGAGGAAGGCCCCGCACACCTCACACACTTCCATCTGTTTCTCCTGGGCTGCAAAGCTCTCGATGGTCTGAATTGAAAGGACATCAACTTGTGATTAATAAGGAACACATTTCTGATTTGCGACACAGCTGCCTGCCAAGTCCGCACAGATTTTACTTTAAGAGGATTAATAAGAAATACAGTGAAAAATAACTTCTAGCTCACAAGCTTAGTTTAAACTGATTTTTTGTATTTAAACTGGAATTAAACCTATATTAACTGACTGACAGTATGTGTTGCTCATGTTAAGCTATCTTGAGCTGTGTTTGTAGGTTGATTAGCCCATGGTAAGCTGACTCACCGAGGGGGTGGAGCTGAGTAGTTCCCTCTCCTCCTTCAGCTGCTCCACCAGTTTCATCATTCCCTGGGCCTCCTCCACTCGTCCCTCAGAGCCCAGCTCTTCAATCTGAGAAAAAGCAAAAAGCCACGTTACAATGTCACGACGGCTTTTTTCACAAAACAAGCCTTTTTATATAGCGTGATCTGTAATACAGTCAGGGAAAAGCAACTGAAGTGTCATACACTCTGGAGTACACGCACACAAAAAGCTGTGGATACAACAGGTAGCTCTTCCTGTTTTGGTGCTTTCAAGCTTGAAGTCAGTTTATACTGAGATCAGTGTGAACAGCAACATGCTTCCTTATTTCCCAAAGGGTTCAAAATGTCCCTTTACAAATTACATTTGTTTGTTATTTAATTATTTTGAAGAGAAACTGCACACCTGTGGGTAGCAATGACCTCCTGACAGGACAGCCTTTATCAGACTTGGAGTCCAATGTGGTGTCATTTTCAAATGCATGTACAGTTAGCCGTGCAGTCCACACACCTTCTAAATTCAAAATATTTAGTGGAAAAGTGAAGCTGCAAGGAGTAGAGGTAGTTAAAGTAAAGGAGTTTAAATATATGCAGTCAACCAGCTGAAGTAATGCAAACCGCAAAAGAGAGGTGAAGACAAGTGTGCAGACGGGGAGGTGTGGGTAGAAATGAGTGATTTGTAAAAGAACGATAGCAGGTAGAGTGAAGGTGTAGGATTATCAGATGGTAGTCGCACCTGCTACGATGTATGGGTTAAACTCAGTTTAGAGGTTAAGGAGGCAGAGTTAAAGATGTTGAAATATTCATTGGGAGAAACTAGGAAAAAAGATTTATGGATGTAGTGAAGGAGGACATGCAGAGGGTTGACGTGACAGGGGAGGATGGTCAGAAGAAGGCAGGTGTTACACTGTGGAAAGCCCTAAAGCAAAGAGCCAGAAGATGAAGGTGTAGGAGACTGTCGGATATTGATTGATGCAAAAAGACTAACCCGTGTTCAGATCCTTCAGTTTTTCTCAAACAAAGTAATTTAAAAATTTCGGGCAAACCTGCACAACCAGGTCTTCGATCTTCTCTGTTAGAACCTGGACCTTCTCCTCGTTCTTTCCTGATGGACCAGGGCCCTGCAGAATGAATACATGAATACAATTAAGTTCAATCTAAAGAAACATACAGATAACGTTATTTTCTTTTGGATTCATAATTTGCACTGTAGTTTGAGATGACAGGAAGATGCACAGATGAGTTTGACAATGATGTTCTCAAATCAAAGCACGAACCCCTGCATTCTGCTGAGCCTGGGAAAGTGCAAGCCGGGCATGCCCTCTGCGGATCCGCCGCTCCACTTCTGCCAGGAGTGACTGCAGATAGCGCAAGAAATCTCGCTCATAACCCTCCTTCATGAAGCGAGAGCTTTTCTCATACCTGCACATAATGACACAGAATTGATTTATTACATGAAAAATGTCAAGCCCCCAAAAAGGAGGGGGAAAAAAGCCTCAATAAGAACTTACATTTTTCGAAGATTTTCATCGTGGATTTTCTCACAAGGTCCTGGAAACCCAAAACAATAAACATATTATTGTCAATTAGTTGTTTAGTAAATTTCAAGGAATTTGTCCAGATTATTTGGGAATACAAAGTTCACAACTTACCCAAGTCAGAGCGGGTGTTTGTGAATAACTCAGCAGGGCAGAAGCCACACAAATAGTACCGACAGACCTTAATAAAAGAAAACATATCAATGTTATTTAAATTGTACTTCCATGATAGGTCACATTAGATTAAGTGACAGCATGTTATTTACACCAACTACAAGGACATGAATGTGGTAGTCGCTATACCAAATAAATTTTTTCTTTAAGTACGAACAAAAACAAAAAAAAAATACCCACAACACTGAAGTGTAAGAAAAACAAAACAGAATGGAGAACAGACTTTATTTAACTAATATCAAATATTAATGGCCAATTACACGTAAAGCAACATGTGACCGTATTAAGTCTTCAGACGTCGCAATGCCACTTTATTGTATGCAATAAACAGCAAAACCTTTAGAGAACGTAATGTGCAGGTGCTTTTTCACATTAACACATCGAAATCATTTGTATTAACACAGTGTAACTATTAGGCCAACCATACCTAGAAAATAAGTTGCTAAACCTCAAAAGAGCCCAGTGAAAGCCTTTAAGAATGACCAAATCGCAATGCTAATCTCGCTAACACGCGTGCTTTAGCACTACTGACTCAAACTGCCCGCTATTCGCCATCGAGTCTATGGGTGAATCGAGAATTTTTTAATTTGGTGGCCATACTGCTTAAACTAGCCGATACCCACCCCGCACGCCATGCACTCTTTATTTTGGACACCTCACGGGTAATAGGTTTTGAAACTAGACTAAGCTAATGGTAGCTAAAATGCTAACTTACGCTCTCGTCGTCCCACCGTACGTTGGATCGCTTTTCGTCAGGGGCCAAGTTTCTATCTCGACCCATCAACTCGTCGAGTAACTGGGCGGCAGAAAGCATTTTTCTGCAGGAATGTAGCCTTGATATAAAGTACTACAAGGATATCCAGAAGGCCAAGTTCACACCATCTGCTGCGCAAAGTACTTCTAATCAAAATGGCAGACCTTGTAACAACAACGCCCGCTCGCAGTCCGAGTACATCCAGCCCAGGAGCTGCTCCCGGAACCGGAAGTACTCGTCTGGCCATCGTGTCCAGGACTCAATTCTCCATAAAATGCCGCAAAACTTTTACCACTGATTAAAAACGGAAAAAGTATACAATTTCTATTTGTATTTTGATCAGAAACAGATGTTTCGGCACTGCGTATGATTATGCTTTGTTTTATTTTGAAAGTTTACAACGGAAGCGACTTTAGAGTAGTCTATGGAGCTTGGAAAGAAAAGCGTCTGGACTTCTTGAAGACGTTTCACCGCTACAAGCAATTGGTGGAGAGTCCCAAAGTTTTAAACCCCTTTAAGTCATATTGGGACTTTAGAGTAGTGCGTTTGCTAGCGCTGTGCCAACAAACCATCATTGGGCAGCTGCCACAAGCGGGAAATTTTGGCTGTATTTTTGTACAATGGAAGTGCAGCCAGGCTGTTTATCTATTCTACAGTCATTGGTCTATTCTATTCTATTATGGGAAGCACAAACTTATGGGCAGTTGGTATATAATACTGTGTGATACTGATCGGACATTTTTGTAAATAATTAATGGGGCTATTAATTATGTATAATATATGACATTTAATGTAATATCTACATAGGTTTAGAAAAGTAAATTTTGAGAAACCATCACATCTGTGTTTCTCTGATCATGCAGTGAAACTGTGCACAATGGAAATTAAATTATACAATGTTTTAAATAAAGAAGTAATATAATTGGCTGAGTGTAGCAGTAAGCATTAACCGTTTGTTAGATATAGCCTCGAAATACGCCAAAACACCCTTTCTCTTCTGAAACTTATCAGGGGATTCTTACTTTATGTAATAAAGGTTATTTTGGCCCCCAAAAATCGTCAAATCGTTGATCCAGTCCTTTGGACTCCCTTCACAGGGTAAACCGGGTAAAACCGGCAGCAGACTCCTGATGTGCATCTGAGCAACAAAACAAGTATATCAAATGTCACGTTTGAAAACCTTGCAGGTCCTCAGTGGCTTTATCAAATGCTAAATTTAAGAGTCAGATTGTGTTGGTGTGTAAAGGGGATAATCAGAGGATATCACACAAATACATTGCTTTTACTCAGTACCCATGTGTCACACTACAAACTTCAAACTCAGTGACGGTTGATCATAATAAACACACATAAAGCTTTTTGACTGCATATTTCACAGTTACGGTGCTATGATATCATCAAAATCTATCTCAGCTATGTAGATTTTGTCAGATTGAATTACTGCCAGGAATGATTGATAAATGTATGCTTTAGTAACTTCAGTGCTGACCAAATATTTATTATTGCGAGTCACATACATTTCCTGTTATTGCCCCAATGTGTTTTGAGATGTGTTTGCTATGAGAAACACCACCTATTATAACTTTTGTTGAGAGATGTTGTTTATGTTCTTTCGCCTGCTCCTTTAAGGGCTCGCCACAGCTGATCACCTGCATCTATGTTACATTATCCCTAGCATTTTCCTGTGCCAAGCCAACCCTCTGCATGTCCTCCTTCACTCCATCTGTGAACTGTAATTTTGTCTCCTTCTCTTTACTGTTCACCCAGCCTCCCAGTACGCTTGTCTACTTTTTCTTTGCTAACCTCTTCTTCCTTTGAATGCTTTCTTTTACTTCCTCACTTTACTTTTAAGTCTCCATATCTTCTTTCCTCTCGTCTTCTTGCAGTTTCCCCAGCCACTCATATAGTCTAAAACTGTGATTCTTTAAAATTGCTGCCTTGCAGCTGTGCAGTATCCCTGGTGTGCTCTTATACCAAAGTTCAAGTAAGTGCAGGATCATGGGAGTTTGCTCCCCTCTAGTGGCATACTGGGAAAATGCAGCATAAAATGTACAGCAAGTTGAAAATCAGTATTTCTAACTTTAGTAAAATGGATATAAAAAACAACAGTAACAGGTGTGCTTGGGACAAATAATCAACAGCTGTTTTAGCTTTTTCTGGAGTGACTATTATCAGTGTAGGGAGGTTTATTCCAGCTTGCCAGCAACACGTGTGAGTTAAAAACAGTTAAAGAACTTTTATCTCCCAGTTATTTCCTTATTCATGACAGCCAACGGCATAATCATACAATTTATGTGGGGTTATCTGGCAGACGCATTGGCTACGCGATTCCTCGGAGGGGAACTAATATTTGTGCTCACTGTTGTCACATCTAAAGATGCCCCCCCACCCCCCCCGGTGAGGCGGCGATGTTTTTGGCAGTGCATTGACGGAGCTCTGACACTACTGCTTGGTTGAATGAGTTTATAGCGAGTGCATGTGGTGCCAGTGTAACGCGAACTAACAGCAGAAACACGCGGCGGCGACACGACTTGACGTGTGAACGCCAGAGACGGTCAACACGTAGTTGAAATTGCCAAAGCGATTTGCTGCCATAAGCTAGCACCTCGTCGAGCTAGCCAGTAGGTAAGGTTAGCTTGGTAGCTAATGCTAGCTGTTACCATTATATTTAGCTAATTAGTACTGGCAACATAATCCGCGTGGTCTTTGCGTGTCCTATGAGCGCACGTCGCTAGTCGTGTGAACCAAATATGTCCACAAATTCGCTGGATAAAGAGCTACAGGAGCAGCTGAGAGAGGCGTCTGCCATCGGGGATATCGATGAAGTGCGGGCGTTAGTGGAGAGTGGGGTTAATGTCAACTCACAAAACGAAATCAACGGATGGTGAGTGTTTTCACCGATTTCTAGTAGTATTTGTTTGGTCGAGACTGCAGCCGGCCAGGGGTTGAGTGCAGCCATTGTAGAGCAGAGCTACAGGGATTAAAAAAAAACCTGCTCAGCGTTATCCTATTACGCCAAGCAGGGCTTGCTAATCAGCCAGCGATGCCACTTTTAGCTTTCCCGTAAAACCAGAAAAGTGTTGAGTAAAGTGGCTTCTCCAACCACAAGCCTGTCCTTTTTTGCTATAGCCTGATTATTGAGTTCGCAAACACAAACCACCCTTTGATTATTAAATTTTCACGCATGCGCCCATCATCAGTTACTTTGCACCCATACATAACCAAGTCGAGTTATGTCGAGATTTCGGTCAAAGTTCAAAGTAATATATACATATCTATATATTTCCATTTTGTATGCCAGTGCCACACACTACGGTCAGCTTGATGAGAGTTGGTACCACTTGAGTGATGCAGTATATGTCTGTTGTAATTTTTTCCTTTTCTTTTTGTGCACCAAAAAAAACTTGTTTCTCCAATAATCCCTGCAGGACATGCTTACACTGGGCATGCAAGAGGAATCACAAGCACATAGTGTCCTACTTACTCAGTTGCGGAGCGGACAAAGACATCCTCACAGCTAAGGATGAGTTAGCATCACAACTGACATCCAAGCCGGACATCAAAAGACTGTTAGGAGGTAAAGTCAACATTTCTCACTCTGCTGCTCTCTGCGTCACATCGGTGTAACTGTGTTGGTTGCGGCTCAGGCCGTAGAGCGGGTTGTCCACCGGGTTGTAGCGTCAGTGGATCGGTACCCGGCTCCTCTGATCTGCATGCTGAAGCTTCCTTGGGCATCCATCAATGTGTGAATGTTAGGAAGTGCTTAGGCATAGATAAAAGTAAAGCATGAATGTGTAAGTGTGATTGAGTGAGTGAAGTGTGTATCTATAATCAGTTATAACACTGGGTATTTGTGTTGTCTTTCTGTTGTTTCAAGTCTGTTCCCAGGAAATAATCCCCCCCCTCTTTTGTGATCATTATTGCAACAGTTGAGGTGGAGGAAGTGCCTGAAGTGAAGGAGCCTGAGTTGCCAATCGTCCCCAACTACCTGTCCAACCCGCCCTTTATGTATTCCAAGATGGACACGAAGTCGGAGGTGATTCACCTTACACAAAACGGTTCTGGAGAGCACGCTGAAGACACGCAGAGTGATTCGGCATCTCTTTCGCCAACGCACGAGCCTCCTCGGAAATCGCAGAGCCTCGTCTTAGATGCCTCCGCTGCTTCCTCAAATCCCACCATCAACCACAGCCAAGCCCACACCGGGGAGTTCATCCCTATGAGCGAGCAGAACGGTGTCTCGCCCAGCACGGCTGCTTCCCACAGTCACACTGTCGTTAACTGCACGGTGCCCATGGACCTATCGGTCGAGCCTCACCTCGTCAACCACGCCGACTACCCGCACACAGTGGTGCACAACGGCACCGTGTGTTCGCCTCCACTGGCCTCACCCAGTCCCAGCTTGGCTAGCAACGGCGGGAGCCAGGTCCAAGCCCCAGTGGCCAGCACAAACCCGACTGTGAGCAGACAGCAGTCTATCCCGCAGCAGCTGAGTTACGGCCAGGCTGGTGGTGCCATGCCAGCCTTCCAGCCTTTCTTTTTCACCAGCACTTTCCCTGTCAATGTACAAGGTGGGTTTACTGTGAATTAAAGATTAAAATAACATGAAATGTTTATCTTAACGAAGGTGAGAAGAAACAACTCCCCTGGTTCACTTTGAAGCTTCATGGTACAGCGCCACAAGAATCGGCACATTTTGTTTTTAAATAAACATGATGTGTGGTTTACTTTTTCTTTATCTTGTTTTATTTAATGTTTATGCAAACAGCATGGATTTTTTTTCAGAAGAAACTGCATGCTGTAAGGATATCTCAGCTGATAGTAGTGACTCCTCCTTTGTCTTGAGGTTTCCTGGCAGCTAGAAGAGCCTTATTAAATTACTACACACTGCTGAACACCCACTGGTGTCAGCTTTAGCAGGGGTACGAAAGAACCAGGCTCTTAGACACTTTGTGAAACAGACAGTAAAACTTTCATGTGGCGTGGCAGTATGGATATTTACATCTGAGTTATTAATAATATCACAGATATAACAACCGAATTTGTCTGCAAGACTTTTCAGTCTCTCCAAGTAGTACAAAGCATTCATAGGTGCTGCTGTCGACACAGACAAAAAAAAAAACTCATATATTTGCATTTCCACATGTTACATGTTACCATGTGTGCTTCAGATCAACTGCTTTGAGCTGTAGAGAAAGTTTAAATGGTTCCTGAAAGATACAAATTATTTTATAATTTTAAGGCCAAAACTACAAAATGCGTCCAGACGCTTGTGTGATACTGTGGTGATGAAGGGTTAATGTAGCGATGTATTGCTGTTCTCTCTCTCTCTCTCTAGAGTTGGTACTGAAGGTGCGTATCCAGAACCCAAATGCCCGGGAGAACGACTTCATTGAGGTGGAGCTGGACCGCCAGGAGCTCACCTATCGTTCCCTTCTACGAGTCTGTTGCCGTGAGTTGGATATCAGTGCCGAGCACGTGGAGAAGATCCGCAAACTGCCCAACACAATGCTGAGAAAGGTACGGACTCAAAAGTTTCAGCCATTAAAAGGCTTCTTTTCTTAATTATTGTTTCTTGGTGGCATTTGAGCGTGATTCAGGTAGTATAACAAACAAATCCACTGGAGGGGAAGCAGTGAAACCGTTAGTGTGGTGAAAACTGGTCTCACTCTATGAAACTTTAAACAACAGGTTGTTGTGAGTATTGTAGGTTGGCAGATCCTGTGTTACAAACGCTGTGCAACAACTTCTGCTACGGTGTAATTTCGTGCTAAATACACACTTAATGAAAATGCACCAAAGCCACTCTCAGACCGACGTGTCGTATATAATGCATGCTTAGTATCTGCCTAGCGCAGCGTCGCCACCTGTCCTGTTAGGTTAGAAATATATTCAAAACAATTCTGCCTTTCAGTCTCTCTGCTTCCCTCTGACTCAGTCATGTGACACTCTCTAAATCTCTTAATCTGTAGTTTGTGAGCCACTTTAACTTTCCATTGAAACCTTCCCAGCCCCTCGCTACACTGTACTGTACACTTCTTTTATGTCCAAGTAATGACTGCATGATCAAATTAGAATGAATGTGAAAAGACAAAGCTTCAGCATGTAGGGCTGCGACAAGTGGTTCATTTTGTTTTCTCTTTTCATTCGCTGCTTAGTTTGTGAAAACTCAAAGGAGCTAAAGTGGCTCTGTATTGTAGTCCAACCCCAGCGTGACCCACTTAACTGAACTCCACTGACATAAAAAGACAAGAAGCTTTGGGCTTTACACGAGGCAGCTAAACATCAGTTACATAAAGTTATTGAAGGCATAAGTAAGCTGTCAAAAAATGTTTTAACTTAAACTTGTTGAAACTCGAGTGTTTGTTGACGATTTCAAATGCGACTATCTCTCTCCTGACCAGGACAAGGATGTGGCTCGGTTGCAGGACTTTCAGGAACTGGAGGTCGTGTTGGAGAAAGCAGAAGGCCTTTCCCTCTTCTCTGGGTCCGGGGGCCTAACAGACAGACCCTGCTACAACATGAAGGCCTCCCGACTCACCTACTAGAGCTCCCAAAAAGCTGGAAGCCCCCCTGCTTACAATGGGCTTCTGTAGCTACCTGCAAACAACCATAACTAGCTGCCTGCCCAGGTCCCTCGTTAAAGTTTTGTTCAGCTTTGGTGTTTTGCCAGTTTAACTAACTGGGAATCTTTTTTTTTTTTCCCCAGACTGTAGCTTATTGTTTGCCTCCTGTCCTCCTCTGACCCTCATGCTGCTTTTGTGTGTCCAAACCAGTTCTAAGCGATTACTGATGCATGGTGCCCTCGATGACGTGCAGAAGTATTCGGGCACCTCTCTCATCTCTTTATCTCTTTTCTCTCCTCCCACTGCACTTTGTGCCAAGGCTCCGGTAGGACAACAGGGGAGGACACTGGCTTGTCTTCCTTATGGGCTGAACTTGAACGGGATTCTGCAATAGCCTTATATGGAAACATTTCTATTCTGGTTCAGGCTGTGGTCTCAGAAGACCAGCAAGCAGCAGCGGGAAGGATTTGCATAACTCTAACTGATAAGATAATCAAGTCATCAGAACAGGACCAGGCGCAGCACAGTGGACGTGGCCTGTTGAGTGTTATCACACATACTGGCTCTTGTACACACTTTCCTATATGCTGTAGGCAAACACCTGGGAGGGTTTTTTTTTCCTGCAGTATATCTGCTCTTGGCCTAATTCTCAAGGTGGATTTAATCTCACAACAGTTGACATTTGAAATCTCTTTCCCACAGGGATGGACACGTTTGAGCAGGAGTACTCGTTCCCCTGCATAGTGAAACCGTTCAGTTGTACACTGTGGTAAAGGAAGGTCTGATTATGTTTGTTTATTCACGTAAGACTTAAATGTTGGAGATCAAACTGCAGCCACTTGAAACTGACCCCCCC
>VUQR01009029.1:41553-57136 GCA_015108515.1 Hemichromis elongatus | reverse complement strand
AGTGAGTGAGCAGACAGTAAAAACATAGCTCGACCTGATTGTATGTGCTTCCATAGGTGAATCTTTATAATGAGCGTTAAACACATTCTCTATATACTTCATTTTTATTTGTCCGTGTTTATATAAGTGCCCTCAGAGAGGGCTAACAGACAGCAGAGGAGAATGGGACTGCAGGGCTTGGCCTAAAGAACACTGGGCCTCTTCAGGCTCAGCAGGGACTCAGCTTGGGAAGCACAGCCTACATAGCCATGCTCTTTGCCTGTCGCTCACACACACATATAGAGACGCAGACACAGAAGCTTTCAAAATGTAAACATTTTTATTCCTTTAAAGCTGCGCCAGCGATTTAACACAAGCAAAGGCTTAAAGTGTGGAGTATAGAAAACCCTTTGTTCCTGTGGTTTTGTTCACACCAAGCAGACCTCCAACCTATTTGTTTTGTTTTGAGGCCTTCTCTTCTGCAGCACTTCCTGGAATTGCCTTTTGCGGGAAATGATACAGTTTCTCACAGCGTGATTTCAAGCTGTACTATTTGTGACGTCCTGCATGTCAATATTGTGATAGCTGCCAAATGACCCTGCAGAATCTCCTTTACTGCAGCATGCCCTGCCTAAGGTTTTTCCTTTTTAGCGTTTCCAGACACTGTAAAGCTTTTAACTAAGAAAGTTAAATACCAATTTCTATTCAGTTTATAACTAATTTATCTGTAAGAGTCATTAAAGGAAAAGCCAAAGGTTTTCAGTGATTATTCTTTTTTTTTTTTTTTTTAGCAGTTTGAGAATGATTTAGGATTTAACCAGCTATTAATGTTAAAAAGCTAATTTCAAAATTGTATGAACCAGAAATGAACATTGTTATAGTTTTACATGTTTTTATATATTGTTGCATAACAGGAATTAAAAACCTGCACAGAGACATGTATGACACAACCTGGTGCGCCATTATAATTGTTTTCTGTTTGAAAAGTGTGAATCGGAGTTTTTCGATCACAGAATTGTTTCTTGGTGGGAAGAAATTGAAGCATAAAAATAAGTAGACGGGTCAAAACCTATGATCAAAAAATAAAAATGTTCAAATCAGTGCGAAAACAGTTATAATAACCGCCACAGTGCAGCCATATCTGCATTTAAATTCACACTAAAAAGCTCGAACGAACCGGGAACTATTTGGTGGTCTCCCCGTGCAGAAAGCAAAGACCCGACGGAACTGCGCTGAGTTTGGCGCTATCTTCTGGAGAGTTACGTTTTCTTCAGACGAGCCGGTGAGATTTTACAGTAATCACTGCGCATTATCACAAAGATGAAGTGATAAGCAGACTGTGTAAGACATTATCCCAGAACAGAAGCCCACACAAAGCTCAATATGCTACAGGATAGTAGCAATTTTTTTTTTCATATGTCAATTAAAAATCTTAACGCTGACAAATGAATATGAATGAACTCGTGACACACCACGATGTCACTTTTTTAACAGTTGACATCTCTTACAGGCGCTTTCGTGGATTCTAAATGATGTTAAACTCCGGATATAATTTCGAAATCATCGCTGCTTTTCACCTACATTGCAAGTTAAGGGTTAAGACAGGCAGCGCCTTACGCACAGGTGTCTCACCAGTCTTCTGTGAAACAACGCCTGCAAACTGTTGGCGAACTTTTAATTAAGTTGTTCATGACTGTAACTCAGCTGGGTTTATGCTGTCCGAGTAGACAGGTCACTGTAATTCATGTAGCTAGACCTTAAAGGGGTTCGCACCACCACAGCCCTCATCCTCTGCCTCTATCAACGTAGGAAGAAAAAAAAAGAAAAAAAAAACCCGGACAACTCTCAAGATCGTTCCCAGTCCCGCAAACGCCTTTTTCTACCTTCATATTTATTCGTCGTCTCTTTTTCTTTTTTAAATTTCACACGGCTGGACTCAGTGAAAAGACATCGTCAAACCTCTAAAGTCGGTGAGACCCGGTTGTATTTTCTGCATTTTAGTGCTTCCATTACGCGCCGGATATGTGGTGGATGCTGTTTCACCGATGGATCTGGTTTCTTCTTGGACATTGCTATACTCTGCTCCTTTACATAGACAGCTGCCGTGTGAGAGCAATGCCCATGTCTGTGGCAAAAGTGGTGTACTCTCACGCAGGTCTTTGCCCGAACGATTTGAACCCTAACCTGTGGGTGGATGCTATGAGCACCTGCATGCGCGAGTGCGAATCCGATCAGGTGAGTTCTCTTACTGCTTGTGAAATGTTTGGGTGCAGCAAAGATTTAGGCAAACTGGCTTTAAAAATAAGAGGAAAAAAAAGAGCAGAATTAGAATTCATTCATTGCTATTTTATACTGAAGTTAAAACTGTCGAGGCTGAACAAAGAGATGAGTTAAGCGTCATCAGTGGAAATAATTCATTCTTCTTTAAGAAGATCCACATATCACCTTTACTTTTGCACTGTAATAGAAGCTGAAAACAACCAAAATTACCTCTGTGTTAAGGTAATGTACCAGGAGTTCATTTATAACTAAACTTACTCCTCTCGAAGTTTTTGGCCACAACTATTGCAAACACAAAGCCTGTATTTAAAGAATCCTCATGACCAAAATTCATCGCAAATAAAAAATGTTCATACTAAATATGACTCATTCAAACCTTAAAGCAGGGGTGTCAAACATAAGGCTCGGGGGCCAGAATTAGGCCGGCAAAGACTCCAACCTGGCCCTATGGAAGATTTTGAACTGTTAGCTGTATTGTCATAAGTTTTACAGCTTTTTCTAGCGATAAACACTCCACCTGTACTGCCCTTCATTATACACCAGGTAACAGGTTAACAATTAAATGACAGAAAGCTTCCTCTTTTTCCACTTTTGACATCCCTGCCTTAAAGTGTCTTCTCCGTTTTGTCCATTTCAAATGTTTCCATTTACTGCTTGTATGTGGTAGAAAAGTGTTATTTTCTTTTCCAAACTTTAGGACTGTGAGACTTTTGAGAAGTGCTGCCCTAATGTATGTGGTAACAAGAGCTGTGTGGCAGCACGCTATATAGACATCAAGGGCAACAAGGGCCCCATTGGAATGCCAAAGGGTGCCACCTGCGACAAGTTCATGTGCTCACAGCAAGGGTCTGAGTGTGACATCTGGGACGGCCAGCCTGTTTGTAAGTGCCGAGACCGCTGTGAGAGAGAACCCCACTTCACGTGCGCGTCTGACGGCATGACGTATTATAACAAGTGCTACATGGACGCTGAGGCCTGTTCCAAGGGTATCTCTATCTCTGAGGTCACCTGCAGGTAACATGTTAAGTAATTTAGATCTCTACTGTTTGCTTTTTGGTAACAAGGTAAAGTTGTCATGTTTAGTCTGTAAAATTGAGACTCTCCTCTAGCTTTAGTTTAGCAATATTAATGTGTTTTGTGTAAAAAAAATATCCCAATAAGAATGAAAGAAGAACCTTAGACATTAACTGGCTCTGATTTATTACCTACAGGTATCACCTGACTTGGCCAAACACCAGCCCACTCCCTGTGGAAACCACATTACATCCCACCACTGCCCTCCAGACCACCCTCCCGACCGACATCCAGCTTCCCGCCATACACAATGGACCCAGCCAGCAGGCTGTCTTTGTGGGTGAGACAGCCACATTCCTGTGTGAAGTGTCGGGAAAGCCGCGTCCAGAAATCACCTGGGAGAAGCAACTAAAAGGGAAAGAGAATATCATAATGAGACCCAATCATGTCCGAGGGAACGTCGTTGTCACTAACATTGGTCAGCTGGTTATATACAATGCGCAACTTCAGGATGCTGGGATCTACACGTGCACGGCCAGAAATGTTGGAGGAAGCGTGTCGTCACACTATCCGCTGGTAGTGATCATGAAAGAAACGAAAGGTAAAAGTCCAGAGGGGAACAGCACCAACCTGCCTTTTCCAGCTGCCGAGTGCCTTAAGAGTCCGGACACGGATGATTGTGGCGAAGAGAGCATAAGTTGGTACTACGAACCAAAGAGGAACAACTGTTTCACCTTTACCTACAGTCAGTGCAACAAAAACAGAAACCACTTTGACACCTACGAAGCCTGCATGCTGTCATGTGGTGGAGAGCTGGCAGCTCCCTGTAGCCTTCCGAGCCTTCAAGGTCCCTGCAAAGCCTACGAGCCCCGCTGGGCTTATAGCAGCGCTCTTAAAAAGTGCCAGTCATTTGTGTTTGGAGGCTGCGGTGGCAACGAGAACAACTTTCAATCTAAAGAGGCCTGCGAAGAGATGTGCCCCTTTCCGAAGAACAACAACTGCAAGGTGTGCAAACCCCGAGGCAAGATGGTGGCCAGCTTCTGCAAGAGCGACTTCGTGATCCTCGGCCGGGTGACCGAGCTCACAGAGGAGCAAGAGTCGGGCCACGCTTTGGTGACGGTGGAGGAGATCTTGAAGGATGAGAAGATGGGTCTTAGGTTCTTTGGCAAAGAACCGCTCGAGGTGACTCTTCTAAACATGGATTGGAACTGCCCCTGCCCCAACATCACCGTAGCTGACGGGCAGCTCATCATCATGGGGGACGTCCACAACGGCATGGCCGTCTTACAACCCGAAGGCTTTGTAGGCTCCTCGAGCAATCGCAGAATCAGGAAGCTGCGTGAGATTATCAGCAAGAAAACCTGCGATTTCATTAAAGATTTCTCCACCATCCAGTAGACTCTGATAGCAACTGAAAGCTCATTACAGGTTGTCATTTTCAGATAAATCCAGTGACCTCAACAGTCAGACTGACTGCCTACAAACGCAAAACTAGAAACCTATCTGCAGGTTGTTGTTTTACTTCCTCTCTCATTTTCCACACAGCTCAGAAGGTCTCAGAAAAACATTTTACATCATCCGTACTGTTCACTGTGCTATTTCTTTTTATTCAGTTGTGGGGTAAACTGTCTGGATTAAGCAAGTGGCATATTAATAGTCAGAAACATTTACCCTGTATGAACTATTTAATCCTTTTTCCTTTACAAATGTTACTCAAATATACACTAATGCCACTCGTATATCAGCATATCTTAATAAGATTAGTATAGTTGCTTTATTTTTTGATGGGTATCTCACAGTTGATATTTTGTAACATCTGTCCTCAGCACTTAAGCTCACTATAATGCCTCAGTTTATCAACCAGACTCAAATAAGCTCTTCAGTTCCATTTTCCAGACTTTTTTTTTTATTTTTAGATTTTTTTGATGAGTTTCCATGTGTAATACAGTATGTACTTGGAATTGTGTACTTCATATTTATTTTTCCTGATCTATTTCTAATAGGGCTGTAACTGGAGGATATATTTACACGTGCGGAGTGTTGCTCTGTTGATCTAATTACATAGGGACCAGATATGGTTTTTATTTTGTCTATGATATCCTACATTAATGTTCATTAAAAGATGTATAAAACATGATAGAAAATAAATAAAGCTAATCTTGAAAAATGTTCCTTTCTTCTTGATATTTTTAATGCTGTTTCCTCTGCTGAAGGAGAAATACCAGACCTGGACACAATTTGCCAAAGCGTTAAGGCGGGCAGTGCATGTTGTTCTGTAGTTGACATCCCTCCATCCATGTCCTCCTACTTCTACACACACACACACACGCAGGACCGAGTCTGGCATTAAAATCCGAAACAGGTCACATTCCAGCACAGCTGTGGTGGCCTGTGGAGCTGTGTGTTGTGTTGTGTCTGGGTCTGGGGCCCTCGCATAGCACACACCCCACCGGCCATCCATTGGCCTTGCACGGTCCCTTTCATGTGCAAGAGGCCGCGGTGAAGGGGAAGAGGAGGAGGGGGAGGAGGAGGGGGAGGAGGAGAGGGATGTTGGCTGATTCCCTCTCTCTTTCGCTCCCTCACTTGGCCACATCTGTGTTTAGGCGACATAATAGAGAACAGAGAGAGGAGTCGAAGGGGTGTAAAAGGGTGTAATAAGTTAGGCAAGAGCAGGGCAAGGTAACTTATGAAGCCAGCGAGTCAATGCAGAGCTTCAACCACACAGTTATTCTGAAAATGCTTTTACGTTTTTACGGTAAGATCTTAGTTGCGTATGGAAAATAATGGTAAAAAACAAAAAAGTAAATGTAATTTGAGAATCGAGGCAGGGTTTATAAATGCTTCATGAGCTGGATCAGCTGATCATAGAGCCAGCTAGCCTTTGAATGTTCTCCCCTCCCTCCTTTCCCCTCTGGCCTTATATCCCCTTCTCTAAATCCCTTCCTCAGCCCTCATCCTCAACCTCCTTCCCACCGACTGACAACCAGCCTTGGGCAGCGACCTCTGACCCCGCTAATGAAAAAGAGGCCACCAAGGAAAAGGCCACTTTCATTAGAACTGTTGACAAGTGTTAAGTGACTGGCTGAGCTCCAGACAGAGCTCTGCACAGCCTCCTTGATGTACTACACATCACAGCTGGCTGCTGATTTCAGTATCAAGTTCACTTAGAGACCACCAGCCAGGCAACCGGCCAGACAGACCATAATAATAAGCCAGACAGCCACAGGTACAAAGGGGGGGGGGGACACAGTGCCCTCAGTGACACTATATCACCAAATAACCTCCATGTATTCAAACATATTCATTATAATTTGATCAAATCTATATCTATAAGAAAAATACACATAAATGTGATATGAAATAGAAACAGAGTAGGGACAGTCCTTGGATCATTTCTTTGGCGCACAATCACATCACAAGATTTTTGCTATTTGTGAACAAATAAACAAAGTATTTCAGGATTTCATATCATGTGTTAGTGTTTACAATGGTTTAGAAACATTCAAGTCAATAATTTGAACAGTTATTGGTTGCAAATGTCTTCATATTCAAACAGCCCAAAATATGTGAAAGCAGTTTGAAAATGCAGCCTTTCAGTTTAAGGTATAACAAAAACGACATGTTGCTTATTTCAAGAGACCGTTTAGATTAATTCTTGCAGAGGACCAGGACACCAAAATTAAATGTAATCAGAACTAACACTACTTTATATTTAGCTGCATATTTGGCCATTGTTGTGTGGTGGGTACACAGAAATGACACTACTGCTTTTCTTTTCAGCAGTCAGTATATTTGTCCACTGGATGGCAGCAGAGTACTTAAAAAAGAAAGAAAAAAAGCAAGCAATGAGCCATTGTAAGCTTGTCTAAGCACATTTAAATAATATAATATTAGGTTGGGCTGATAGTTGTCCTTCATCTATATTTACTGTTCATTAAGTACACATAGTTCAAAATATGAATACGAGTGTAGTGAGAAATAACAGGACATATGTCTGTGAAGGTCTTTACAAAGGTCCTGTTCTTTGTCGCTAATATACCTGCAGCTGATTATATTATATTAGTGTGCAAAAGTCTTGAGTTGGAGGACAGTCAAAGCTCTTCCTTGGATGCTGCCATTTGTTCTGTTCTCTGTCAAGATGATCCCATGCTGGTTCAATAATGTTGATGTCTGGGCTCTGGGAAGGCTAATCTATGACAGACTGAGTGTTCTTGTACTCGGGTATGTTTATACCAGACTGGCAGTATGTTAACACATTGCCAGTCAGACCTTTTCCACATTATACTGCAGAGCGGTTAAAAACCTGATGGTTGTTATCTGCATTTATAATTTGCCATGACCGCTGTGTTATACAAATGGCTGTAGACACTCACTGTTGGACTTGTCTCCTCTTTATATACTGACAGGGATTTTTCTGCAGGGCCAGATGCTTCTCTCAGGTTCTGTGTCAGGATTTCTTCCTGATTCTTGAGGTTATGACTTTCAGATACTGTTCATTTGCTGGAGATGTCACTTGTTCTTTTGTCCTCCACATGTCCAGTTTCTTTACACCGAACACCACGTTGACATATGAAAAATTTTCAGCTAACAGCTCTTTGTGAATCACCTGGTTGATGCACAAATACCACCTTATGCCTATCAAACTGTGTTATCTTTGGCATTTTTATAGATCAACTAAAGAAATGTGAACAGAATAGTAACAAAGTGCCTAAAGATACAACTTAAAACCGGTTCTTTGTTATAAGTGTTTTGTGCAGACACAAAAATAGTTGTGTTAGATGCTTTTTTATGCTTGAATTCACTGTTCCTCTGAAAATGGTCAGGTACAAGGACTAGACAAGTATGAGTGAAGAAGCTGTCCAAAACTCTTAAAGACCTTGAAGAAGCCTGGTGATCTATTGCTCAAAATTGCTTTAAAATGTCTGGAAGCAAAATATAGAGAAATGAGGGTGGCTCTGGACTTTTGCACAGCATTATATGAATATATTATAGATTTCCAAATGTTCCTACCTACACACACATTCACACAGTGTCATTTTACCTTATGAATGAATCCACAAGCAGTCAGCCAGATGGTCATGGAGCTCGTGCCCAATGCTTTGGATGTGCTAGTACTTCATGAACACACACATTCCAATAGCAGCTCTTTGGAGCACAGCTGGTCTGTATGTACACTAAAATATGCCAGATGGGAAAGAATCGAGAGAAGGCCAAAGAAAACAGAAAGCCATAAATTATCAAGATAAAATGCAGATTGAGCTCAGTGGATTGATGTGATGTTGCTAGAGGTAGCAGGAATTTTTCCACTTACACAGATGCCGTTTCATATTTGAACAAACGGCAAACAAGTGCATGCGAAAATCACTTTACAAGCTCACAATTTGGCCACAGCAGTATTCTCTGTCCTGGTCTGTGGACGTTTGACCGAGAAAGGAGAAGGGGATGAAAACAGAGCACAGAGCGAGGGGGGGTGGAGGCTTGGATACGTGAGCGATGAGAGCAGAAAGGTCATTGCAGCATTAGGAGGGTGTAAATTGTCCAGAACATAAAACTGCTGCTGCTGACTCCTGGGGATTCTTTTCCCCACTCATCTTTAATTTTCTAAAAATAGTACCTGCTCAGTGTAGGGCGACAAAAAAAGCATGATAATGCAGGCTCAAAATTGCCTCTTTCTGTGTCACCTGCAAATGAAGAGGCAAAAAAACACAAAAGTAAAAATCAGATTTTGTTGCCATCGCCCTGAAATGTGAATAACAGAGAGGCGGAGAAAAAGCTGACAGCAGTGAGGGAGAAAGAGGACAGGGAGTGGCCAAAAAAATAGAGAAAGCCTGGAGGAGGGGGGTGGCTGGGAGAGTGGGATGTTTGGGGACAAAATATGCTAATCCCAAACCAACATCACACACAGTTATTTTTAGGGATTTCTCATTGTTCTATTTTGGGACAAGGACCATTGTCCTCGTGTGGCCCAGCAGAAAGGCAGCAGAGACCAGATGCTATCAGGAGTGGAAACAAGAGGAGCCTGTCTCTTGTGAATGTGAATGACCTGCCTTACATATGATTAGATGCAGAGCAGAGAAAAGGAAATCTGCTTATAGAGAGGGAAGGACATGGGGGATTTTGTGATGCTGGAACCTAAGACTACTTGTCTTTACAAAAAGGCCACCATTAAAGACAAACTCTCTAGTATCATATATCTTTGAGCGGTACAAATTTGATGTGTGACATTTGAATTTGATGAACAGTCGATATGTACTAGTTTGGCTAGTAGGTGCTGGGACACTGTTAGCAAGGATGACAATTGTCTTTTGATGGTAACACAAAAGCTAACTTTAAGGTGGTAATGAAATAGGCCAACGGTGTCCTCCTGGTTTATCTTGTACGAAGCTAATCTCTGCAATTTATGCTTTATATTTGTCAACATATCAACATCTTATTGTATAGGTATTTTTGTAACAGCATAAAAGTGTCTTGCCTGGCACACATCCAATACTGTATGCGATTATTGTCACACACCAAGAATGATGCCACAGCTTGTTTTGTTTTCATGAGTATGAAAAAAAGTTCCAGTCACGCATGCCCAACAATCAATTTCAATTCAATTCAATTTTATTTGAATTGCGCCAAATCACAATAACAGTTACCTTGAGGTAATTTATTTTGTAAGGTAAAGATCCAATAATAATTACAAAGAAAACAGAGAAAACAATCATGTGAGCCCCTATGAGCAAGTACTTGGCGACAGTGGTAAGGAATAACTCCCATTTAACAGGAAGAAAACTCCAGCAGAACCAGGGGGGAGGGGCGGCCATCTGATTGGGGTGAGAGGAGGAAGACAGGACAAAGACACAAACTAAAATCTACAAACGCCTTTTAGGAAGTAATAAATCAGTGCCGAAGTTACTGTCATGCTACTAAACCCAACATTGGCTGCTGTAAATTGTACAGTCACATGGCAGTTTATTAATTACATTTTAAGAGTACCAGGTTGGAACCCTTTTTGCCTTCAAAACTGCCTTATTTCTTCATGCACAGATTTAACAAAGTGATGGGAACATTCCTCAGATGTTTTTTGGTCCATGACATGATAGCATCACACAGTTGCTCCAGATTTTCAGGCTGCACTTCCATGATGTCAATCTCCCTTTATACCACATTCCAAAGGTGCTCTGTTGGACTGAGATCTGATGAATGTTGACAGCATTTGAGTACAATGAACTCATTATCATGTTCAAGAAACCAGAGTTTGCTTGAGCTTTGGGGCGTTGTGTGTTATCCTGCCGGAAGCAGCCATCAGAAGATATTTACACTGTAGCCATAAAGGGATGGACATGGCCAGCAACAACATCTCATAGGCTGTGCTGTTTCAAATAAACTCAGTTTGTACTAAGGGGCTCAGATTATAATATATAATCACATCACCACAAGCCTTAACTGTTCATACAAGGCAGGATGGGTCCACGCTTTCATGACATTAGCACCATATTCTGACCAAACCATCCATCTTGCAGCTGAAATCGAGACTCATCACAAAAGGCAACGTTTTTCCAATCACCCGTTGTCCAATTGTGTGAATTATAGCCCCAGTTTCTTGTTCTTAACGTACAAATGTGACACCTGGTGTGGTCTTCCGCTGCTATAGCCGATCTGCTTCACGGGTGTGCATTCAGAGATGCTCTTTTGCATATCTTGGTTTCTAACCGGTGTTTATTTGAGTTACCATATCCTTCCTAGCAGTCTGAAGCAGTCTGGCAACTCTCCGTTGACATCATCAAGGCATTTTCTCCCAGAAATCTACTGTTAATGGATATTTTTTCTTTTTTAGACCATTCTCAGTAAATTTGTGAGATAGTTGGTGGGAAAAATCCCACAAATCCCAGTTGTGTTAAGGAGCAGTTTAACAGGTATAATAATGGGAAACACATCTAAAATAATAATAATGGATTGCATTTATAAAGCACTTTTCAAGCACTCAAAGCGCTTTACAATTCATTCACACACTGGTGGAGGCAAGCTACAGTTGTAGCCACAGCTGCCCTGGGGCAGACTGACAGAAGCGAGGCTGCCATATCGCACAATTGGCCCCTCTGGCCAACACCAGTAGGTGGTAGGGTAAAGTGTCTTGCCCAAGGACACAACGACCAGGACAGAGAGATTGGGGGATCGAACCGGCAACCTTCTGGTTACAAGATGAGCGCCCCAACCCCCCTGAACCACGGGCGACCGTGGTTCAAGGGGGATCATAGTCCACTTATTTTCTGAGCTTTTCTTCAAGAGAAATTCAGAATCCAGTCTGTTTTAGTTATACCAGGCCTTTCCTCACTGACAGACCCCAAGGCTATAAAAACATCTATCTGCTTATGGCCTCAGTGACTCCACAACCCCTGTTGCTACCACTGGGGCACCAGATGGGCCAAAGGATCCAAGTCTTTCCTGAATGCTATGAAGCGCTGCAGACACTGGAGGGAGTTCTAGACTTCTCCCTGTCTTTACGCGTGAAAGAAAGAGAAAGCGAGTTCCTTTGATGTTTGTAGTAATAGTCATTTACATGCTTTGACTCAACTTGTAACGAGGCAGCAGGTGAAACATCTACCTATATTATTAATATTAAATCAGTTTTATAGCCTTACCCTTTTTCATTCAAGTGTGTTCCTTCAGCTGTTCCCCCAGAAGTTTTTGTAGCATAGTCAGGGCTTTTTCTGCCAAATGTAATGCCAAACAAATGTCAGATCACTTTCCCGAAGCAATGAGACACACATGGTGAATCAGAGATCAGAGAAGAACAAATAAATAGATGAATTTATGATTTATTTTCCATTCTCTCAGTCCAGTGCTCTGGGTTACACTTTGCCAGCTTTCTACTTGCTTTTTATTTTTGTCCCTGTGGGCACATTTAGTCATGTGACTTCATACTCATGGACTCATAGATCATAACTTTGATGCAACATTCAAAAAGCTTCTCATAGAAGCAGACATATTTAATTCTTTTATTTTGTTGTCTCTCGATTTTCGTGCTTTTCAAATAATCCGCCTTGCACATGTGCCTGTTTATTAAATTTTTAGCGTCTGACTGATGGTCGCCATTACATAACAGGTCACTCGCTAACCTGTTGTTTGACCCTTGTGTCAACCGACAGGTCAGTGAGAAATAGCGTCAGATGGTTTCCTCAGAGAGTCATCATTTTCCCCACTTACTACTTCTTGAATTGTGAACACTTTTTAATCTATTTTATACTCAGTTTCTTGTTTCATGCCAGATGTGATCTTCAGACTGTCACGTTGCACGATAGTGCAGCTTTATGCATAATGCATATTGTAAGACTTGGGTGTCTGACCTTATTTGAGGAGAATTACATAAGGGTTCACTACTTGAAATGGAAGGAAATGCCTGGGCTTGTCTGAGACAGAGAACAAGATAGAAGTTGCGGTTGAACTATTTTTGGATACAGTCAGATTCCTTTCCCCCACCGTTTGTGCCTCTCTGCCTTGAGAGAATATGAATATTAATCAGTGCTTTTATCGTTTGTTATCGAAAGACTCCCTCTGCGCTTGAATGGCAGGAAAACCATAAACCTGTTTCCCTGTGTTACATTACTAAGTCAAAAGCAGAGCATCAGAGAGAAGCAGAACATAAAAGTAGCTGCGTAGAAGAAAGGCTGGGCTCCACACATGAAAAATGTGTCGTCTTAAATTTGTTTAGAGAAGGGGTGATTAGTTGTTAACACGTACAAAAAGACAGAATGTTCTTCTTAAGCACCTATGAATGCATATCCAACTGTTTTCACACTTACATGTATGTGTGTCCTTCTTGGCTGCAGTTCAAATACCTCTAAGCTGGCTACAGTCGAAATCCTCACGTGCAGCTCACATCTAATCAAAGCTTGAGTGTTTGTGCGTGTGGGTACAGTATTATTGTGGGGTGGCGGATCCCGGGACGTCATGCTTTCGTCCTGAGCAGCTTAGGCAGCGTGCCAGTGTGTATTAAACATCCAATCGCATGATGCTTTCACCCTTGACCCCGGGTGTGTCCAGCAACTGAGAGAAAGACATAAGATCAGGTGGAAGTGAGTGAAACCCTGAGAAGAAACACAGAAACGGTGTTGATTAAACGATAAGTTAAGGCAAACAGGGTCATGTGATGTCTCATTGCAAGAAAGCAAAAAAAGTCCCGGGATGTAATCCAGCCTAGGGCCTGTCTGTGTTATTTTTAGGTTAACTGGTGATTCTAAATTGTCTGTCTTTTTCTGTTGGCCCTTCAACAGATTGGCAACCTGTTCAGAGTGACCCCTCCAGTCACCCTGAATTAGTTAAATGGTGAAAATGAATGGATGAATGGATGGACGGGAGGTAAGATGAATAGGGGAGGTGGTAGGAACATGGAGAACTTGACAGCTATTAACTATCTCCCTTGTGGAAAGCTCCTGTCAAGTGACCAATAATGGGCTGTATGAATCTTACCCTGAGGACGTGATTACACTGATCTGTTACCATAACAACTAAAGATCCAGGTGGCATAGAGAAAAGAATGTTTTTGTAATAGGTCATGAATAGATGAGGAGTCCTTCATTTACTTTATTTTGAAGATATGTGCATATCATTCTAATAGAAACAACTTTCCTCCAATTATACTGGCCTACATTTGCCCACCTGCTCATCTCCCATGGCTTTGAAGCAGTTGGCCTTAAGATTCAACCCTCTGTCTGTCTATGTAACCCACTGTGTCATATGCTAGTCAACAATCTGTTTTGCTTTGTAGTCTCTTCATTTGCTCACATCAAACTTGAAAGTAGCTGAACTCAGTGCATGTTGATGGAAGTCATTTCACCTGAACTCACTACAAGTTTCTGAATTTTATTATTGCTTAGTCTCTGGTTTCCACTTTACTCCTCATGTCTTTGTGAATGCACACTCAGCGATATCTCATCCAATTCAAATTCAAATACGGCAGGTAAACACAACGTGTCCTTTGGCACTTGTGCCATGAGACTGTGGGGTTTTTTTGGTATTAGTGAGATGGCCTCATTCCCAAAGTTGGGATTTTAACGTTCCATATTCATGAGTCCACTAGGGTCCGCTTGGGTCCGAGTGACCTAAACGTGTCACACACCCTTGTAAGAAACTTCTCAGCATCATCTGCACTCTATGTCTGTTAGCATATTTCTTCACTACAGGGTTAATGTAGTGAATCTTCTTATAAACCCAGTCAAGGAGTTTCTGTTGCATAAACCAAACCAGAACAAAACAAAGTGGAGAACACAGAGCTCGCAAATGTGGGACACATGTCCATCCTCTGTATGCGGACTTTGTTCTCTTTAAAAGAGGACTGGCCATCTAATATTGCCTCAGCTGGTACATCAAGGCACCACCGCTGAAAGGACACCTCATGTGTATCACCTGGGATGTATTTGACAGCATTTGAAAGCGTGGGATGCAAATGCGTTTGTACACGTCCTTCTCATCACATCAAAAGGTTTGTTGTTCACTCCCTTGTAGCGTTAATTAATTTTATAGTCACGTACCATGACTCATTCCATCAATCTCACATTTGATGCCCACTCTTTAAAAAAAGGTTATGTGTACTCTCTGATGTGTGTAATTGCAAGGCAATATAATTTTGTCCTTGGTGGTCCCAGAGCCATTCTTCCATATGGCATTTTTGGGCTTTAATATCTCTGCTAATGTGTGTTCTGCGCTTTAATCATCTTCCCGAGCCAGCCATTAGTTTCCACCTCCAGCTGCAGTCAGCTTTGACTTGCAAAGATGACATTCATTTACCTGGATGCTCATTTGAAACGACAAGAGGTTTCAGTAAGAAGAAAGAAAGCATTGAGAAACAAAGAGGGCTTGGTACACGTATATTTTTATTCCTCTGTTGTGCTTGTGATTTGTGTCACACTTACAAGCTGCACGGCAGCAGATGGGATGTGTATCCCTTTGCCAGAGCTTCCTCTTCTCGCTGTGTCAAATGAACGCACACGTATAACATAATTTCTATCGCTTTAGAGGACATTACGATCGATTCCTAGAGACTTACCCTCACCTTGACCTCAGCCAAGGTGAGGGTAGGCTCTGCTCTAATCTTAAATCAGTGTACTTTAAACGTCATCAGTTTGCTTATGACACAGAATGAAGAAAGACTGGAAGTGCAAACACAATTGTCCTCACAATCTCAGTAATCTAAGTATGCACGCAAACATGCACACACACACACAAACACTACCGTGCACATGCAGTGCCTATGATTATCCCCCTTGAAGGCTCATCTGCTCAGGATATTGCCTTGGGACAGAAGAGGGGCTGAAAATATTGGAGC
>VUQR01009029.1:11818-41533 GCA_015108515.1 Hemichromis elongatus | reverse complement strand
CACATCTGGGCTAATGTGCTCTCACTTGTTCACAAGCATGCTCAGCGCACACACACACACAAACACTACCGTGCACATGCAGTGCCTATGATTATCCCCCTTGAAGGCTCATCTGCTCAGGATATTGCCTTGGGACAGAAGAGGAGCTGAAAATATTGGAGCAGCTTTGCTGATTGCAGCTATGGGTGACACGTCTGAAAACACAAATATGTTGGGAAATGTGTTGCTTCCAGCTGATGAGTTCCCTTTAAAGGACTTTATTGGAATCGTCCAATGACAAGCACAACGTCGCAAGGGTTATGTGTGCATACAACAGTCCACTGCTGTTTATTCAAGGCTTATGTAATAACATTGTGTTTTTACTTTACCCACACAAGTAATCACAGCCATAAAGTAAGAAGTGTATACTCACTGGCTTTGTAGGAACACCTGTTCAACTGCTCATTAACACAAATATCTAATCGGCTAATCACATGGCTGTAACCCAGTACATTTAGCCATGAAGGCATGGTCAAGCATCAGAATGGGGAAGAAAGGGGATTTCAACTACTTTGAAAGCGGCATGGTTGTTGGTCATGCCAGATGAAAGGAAGGCACAGATTCAAGAACGACAGCAACTGTGACTCACGCCATTTGTTACAATCAAGTTATGTAGAAGAACATCTCTGAACACTAGTGGTGGGCGGATCGATCAAATATCGATTGTATCGATACCAAGTCGGCATCGGTATCGGATCGATACTAGCCTGTTGAGATAGATTCTTTACTTAAGTTCCGCTGTTGTTTGCAATGCCGTGCTTTCAGCAAAGACGAAACACGCGGATAGCTGGACACGCCGCTCCTGTGTCAGCGCAGAGCAGGCACACTTTGCTCTGTCCCCTCCCTCTTGTGTTTAGATGTTGCGCTGTAACCTGACGTGACTTAGATACTTTGGGGGTTGTTAAGTTGTTTACATATTTGTATCATCAGTTTTTTTTGTTGTTGAGAATTTTAATTTTTGTATTAGAGTTTCTAAACAGTACTTGATTTAATTTGTTTACTGGTTTGCGTGCACTATTAAAGATTTTTCTAAAAAAAAAAACAAAAACAAAAAACCACCACGGCGGACCCGATGGCATTTTCATGCTTCGCAGCACCATTTATTCTTACAATAATCACACGGTTGCTGTAACAGTACATTCAACTGGTACAGCTCTCCCACTGCCACCCGTACACATCACCACCACCTACAACACCACAAGCAGAACACAGGTTTTAAGCCGGTGAGGCGTGATTGTAGATACAGTGTAGGTGAGTCCATCTCACCTGCAGCAGCATCGCAGACCAGCCACAATAGTAAAGTATTTTCTATTTAATTTTAAACTTTGTCCTATTTATGTCCTGGGTTTTAACTATTTATTAATAATAAAGGAAACATCACAAAAAAAACTCAAGGTCAATTAATTGTGATTTTGCAATTTAATGACGCATCCACCTTATTTATTTAAAAGTATTGGTATCGGATCGATACCAAAATATGCAGTATCGCACACAACTACTGAACACACAATATGTTGTATTTCTCCAATAGGCCACTGGAACAATGTTGCCCCAACTGATGAGTCTCAGTTTTTGCTTGGGTCCTATGGAATCGATTGAGAATTGTTAACATGCACTGGTCAGCCCATAGCACCATGCCCGTAGCTCAAATCATCGCAAACTGGTTTGTTAAACATAAAAACAAATTCAGTGCACTCAAATGGCCAATCAAATTGAGCACCTTTGCAATGTGGTGGAATGGGAGATTTATTTCCAGCTCCGTGTTGTTTTAAGAATTAAGGCAGTCCCGAAGGCAAACAGAGATCAGCCTGATAGTAAAGTGGCTGGAACAACATTAACCATCATGGGAAACCTTGAAGTTACCTTGATCAGCTACCTAAACATTGCAGCTCACTATTTGAGTACAGTTGAGAAAGACTGCTGCCTAAATTTCCCAACTTGATTATATTATTAATATTCTTGTCAGCTATTTGTATGTGAGGCTTACGATGACAGGTGCAGAGTGTATTATGGGCCTACCGAGTCAGTCTGTCTGCCAGACTATTCTTAAAACTGAAAGTGAGAGGAGCGGTTAATCCTTATAAATAAACTCCCTTTATATGATGCTTATGTAATTAGGAAAACATCTATAATGCACTGCATGCAATGTCCTTGAAGCTATAGAAACATCTAGCTTGAAGCTAGAGGAACTCTTAGATTAGCGTCCAGCCTTCAACTTTGTCGGCCTGTTACATGATACACCTTCACCTTCATTAGCACACAGTTTTACAAACATAAAGTACATGCACATGCAGCATTCCTCAACAAGGGGGCAATATTCATGTGTTTGTACCCCCCTCCCCCATCCCCAGCATGGTTTTCTCCCACTGACAACGCTGCGTCCAGATGAACAGAATCAACCTTTTGGGATTTACTTACCTGGATAATTGAGCATGCATCAAGATTTTACCAATCAATATTTATTACAACTGAAATTTCATCTCTAAATGGTCCATGATGTAATATCTGCATGAGAATAGCTGTTTTAATGTAATATATGGGCTTTTTAGAGCCTCCATGCTTCAATAAGTCATGACAAACCGTCAGAAGTAGTATTGTAACGTATCATATCATATATATAACCTGTGTACTCGTATTAAGCGGCATAACCAGGTCTGATCTCCTCCTCTGTATTAGCTTGGTGTTTCCTCTCTTTCAGGTTAAAACAGACAAGAAAACAAAGCAGACACAAAGCTAAAAGCACACCAAATTTCAGCTTCAAACAAACAAAGAGTACACAAGGGGGGACTTCTGAGAAGCACAGCCGTGGAAGCCATGTTAAATTAGGTGCAGTTCAAAGGAAAAGAAAAGAAAGAACTATTTTCCAAATGACAGAGTAGGTGAGTGTTTTGGATGCTGTTGTTTTTCCAGTTGGCAGCAGTAGTACCGGATGGAGCAGAAGGTGGAACTCTTTCCTGCTAATCAATACGAGTTGTAAAAGCCTTTCACTCTCTCTTCCTTGCTCCTCTACATCTCTCTCAGATTCATTGTGATGCAGCACAGAGCACTCCACACATGGCCTTGACAAAGGCTTCTTGTACTCTAGTGGACCTTGGGCCGTTGTGGCAAATGTCTGTGACCTCACTCGTTCCTTTTATTTCACGGCCGAGTATACACGAACACACCGTACTCCCGGCGGAGAGCAATGAGGTGTGCACTCTGCAAAAAAAAAAAAAAGTCTTTCACCTAAATGCGTAATTTTTTGCAGACGTATTTTCATGCCCTTCAGCGTACGCTGGTGGAGCAACACACCAAAAAACGTGTATGCATACACAAGCTCACTGTGCCCCAGTCCAGCTTTGCACAATGCTAATGGCCTTGGTACTTTGAAAGCGGGGAGCAACAAACACAATGCCGGCCCACACGGCATGTGAGTGAGTGGGCCGTGAGTTGTGTCCTGAATGGATCTGTGTGTTTGTGTGTTTGTGAAGGAGCTGGGCTTTGTCACAGCACTGCACACACCGAGCTTCCAGAAAAGGCCGCGTTTCAATATGGTTTTGTAAGGACCTTGCCACCAGGGCTCACAGAGGACACACTGTTCCTGGAGCACCTTTCATGATACATTGTTGAGTCAATAACTTGTCACTAAGTGAGTTTTAATGCAATTTTTAAAAGGTATTTTAAACAAACTGGAGGTGGGTTGCAGCATAATACAAGTTATTTATAACTGTCATATAAGCTTCACTGGGTGTGTGCTCACCACAGATGTGTTGTACTTTCTGCACTTTGTCAAAGTCAATCTTATTGCACTGCTGTCAGTACATGAAACAGTTCCTGAGATATGATGCTGCTTCTAGTTTGCTGTTTTTTCTACTTTTGATTGATTATTAAAGGAAAACTGTTAAAAGAGTCTAAAATCAAAATCGAATGAAGGTTTTTTGTGTGTTCTTGCACTTTAGGAGGATTTGTATGGTGGCCCTGAGAGGTCAAATGGACCCGAACTAGAAAACAAAAGCAAATAGAAAAGTGCTGCAAACACAGACAAAACAAAAATGAAGTTGATTGAAACACAAAAGAACTATTTTTAAAAAAAAAATTATACAGTATTGTAATAAAGCAACAACAGCTGCAGCTCTCCTGCTGCCAGCCGCACACATCACCAACAACAACCTAATAAAAACAGCCGCACAAGTGCGAGCCCGCTACTGAGGGGGCTTTGACCTGCTCCGTCTCCACCGTCACTATATACAAAGAGAAAAAAGAAGGATGATTAAACTGAGCACACACACCTGCCCGCTGTGCCGCACCTCAGCGCCGCCCTGAGGGCTCACTGTACCGCCCCTCCCCTGCAGAAGGCCAGAGACCACACCCCTGCCACAAGTATTTATAATATATGTAGAAAAAAACTAAATGTCACAAAATAGAAAGGAAGTATTTTAGGGGACACAATTATGGGATGCGTAAAAATGACAGAGACCAAAACATGTGAAGCATTGGAATAAGACACACTAAAAAGAAGCAGAGGGTTCATCAGCGTAGTGAGAGCGAAAAAGACGGAAGTTTAATGTGTGTTTTAATCATGTCATTCAAATAATACTGGAGATACATGTTTGCTTTTAGCACTTCTGTTTTGTTTTGGTAGTATTATTATTATTATTTTAGCTTTTACAGCTTTTTTTTCTATTTCTGTTGTGTTTCCTTAATTTGCAATGCATTTGACCTCTCCGAGCCACCATAATCACTTTTTTAAAGCTGAAAATCCCTCCCAGAAATCTCTCCTAATTCTAAGTTTGTTTCTGACAGATGCTCTCATTTGTCTTTCTGCAACTTTGTCTCAAGTCAAAAATCCTTTGTGAGGCTTTGGATTGATGATCTTTTGAAAGTTAGGAATACTTTTCCAATACATAAAGACGTACAATTAAAAAAAAATGAAGTAATCTACAGTAAGTACATATAAAAACTGCATGTATTGAAAGCATCCGACATAAGATGCAGATTCGCTGGCTGCATCTACAGTAATTGACCCATTTGTGTGCTGTGCATGAACATAACCTTATATCTTCCATCAAACACATACATCAAGCATGGATAACATAGGGAGGTGCATAGATTACTGCAGTCAAATGCCATTAGCACCATATATTCTATACTGCTTAACATGGCTGCACAGCTGGAAACAAAGCTGATTACTGACTCTTCCAAAACGCCAAAGGCAATTTTGTTTTTAAATTTTGGTTGAGATATTTAAATTTGAAGCAAGACTTTTTTAAATGTGAACCTTCAGAAATTAAACTGAGAGTTAATAACATTTTTCATTCAACTTTGTTTAGATTACGCAACAACAAAGCAAAGAGCTCTGCCTATTTCCCTCGGCCGTACAGGGACATGTAAAGCAGCTGTGCTGGCAGTTGTTAGAGACAACTAGAGAGAGAAACAGAGCAGGACTTCAGCAATAATACCACAGCGGGTCTGTCTGTGTGTCTATGTGAGAGCAACAGAGAGAGAGGGAGAGAAAGAGAGGCAGAGCCTGCTGAGCCAGGTCTCTCATTATGTGCGGCGTAATCTGAGCTTTCGGGCCCCGGGACGGCCCTCTGACTGCACTGAATGGGGGGTCGAGCACCGGCCCCCGCTGCCTTTCCTGTGCTTTCACTCTGCTTACCTCGGCAACTCTGATTATAAACCGAGAGGGTGGGGTCGGCATTTGGGGCTGGGGAGCACCGGAGGTATGGGTGGACCACGGGGTGGTGAAGCTTAGGGCTGTAATTGGTGTGATGGTAAGCTTTTGTTGGTGGCTGCCTGAGTCTGTCTTGCCGGGTAGTTAAGTTCTTGGACCTTGCATTTTGTGGTCTTTTATGGTATGAAAATGTCTAAAAAAGTATGAGAATCAGACTCTAGTCCACTTTGCTTCCAGTGACACGTTTGTGTGCTATCCTGCCTTTCACCAAAAATAAAAAATAATCAGCACTCTTTCTGATTCATCATCTCCAAATATGCTCAGATTTGTAAAATATTACCATTTCATTTTCTGCACAATACATAATATGACAATGTATGTGACTGAACGCTACTCTCCTGCTTTTAACTGAAGGACATATTAAGGTTTACGGGATGAGATTATGTCCTATAATATCACTAATATGACCTACACTGATATTACCTATACATTTTAAAGCCAGTTACAGTGCCTGCGTCTATGTTAACGTGCAGTGCTGATGGCGGTCTACCCCAGTAGGGAGCAAATATAACCTTGCAGACTAAAGGGCATTTTCATCTGCACAATGTAGATGATTAATTCCCCTTCAGTTTCACATACACACAGAAAAGAGCATGTGTGTGTATGTGTGTGTCTAACAACCTTGGAGGTAATGAGGCCTGGTGACCAGCGTCCCATGGCTTGATCTGTACTTGATAGGACATCTGCAGTGCTCTTGGGGAGCCAATGAATAATTTGATAAAACATGCACATCAATTGTTTGGCCCAGTACATACATACATGCATGCATATATAAATTTATATATATATAAATTTATATATATATAAATTTATATATATATATATATTTGTGACTCAGTCTTCAAGCAAATATAACAGATGAAAAACAAAGTTTTCTGTAATAAAAACAACCTTAATTGATGGCATAAGGAAAGCAAAAAGTTCTTAATGTGGCCCTATTTCTCAGTAGCAGAATTTGGTCTCTCTCTAAAATGAAATGGGGATTGTGTGCTCTTATGCTCTTATGTGTATTCTGGAGTGATATGCTAGGATTTTAAGGCTCCTTTTATAAAAAGTAGCAATGGCGTACCTTAAGGGAGCTCGTTGCCTACCTTTATGTGCCTTTGTGTTTACTTTCTCCCAGTTGTAATTGGGGGAATGACTCAGTTTGGTGCTCCCTGGGGAGCAAATTAATAAATGGTACCCCGCTTCTGCGAGAGTAAAGTTTCAATAGATTCATAACAAGAAAAAGAGCAAAAAAGATTTTGGGTGAGTTCTTGAGCGTGTGGTTAGATAAATCTTTAACCCCCTACGCGCCCTAATTTTTTTTTTCCCTCCATCCTGTCAGCTCGCTCTTTCTATGCTTACTTCTGTATTCTACCTCTGTTTCTGAGTAAAATGTGTGTTGGAGTGAGGAGGGCGGTAGCTGGCAACCCACGCTGCTTGTGAGTCAGCTGAATCACTTACACTTGGCACAGCATGCAATATGAAGAGAACGAGAGAGAAAGAGAGAGAAGAGAGGCAGACCGTTATAAGGCCGGGAGGCTCATGACAGAGGGAACACCGTAAATACAGGCCAATAGAGGCACGTGAGGTGGTAAAATATGTGTTCCCAAAACCTGACGGGTGCAGTTGGTGAAAAGATTGATGTAGTAGCAGGTGTTATGTTGCTGAGTCACTCGCCGCACTTACTCAGAACAACGTTACAGCGTGAAATTAAAGTTACGGCGACATTCTGTTAATCATGATTGCGGTTTCTCTACAAAAGTCACAACATTTTGAGCTATGAGACGTTTCTGGTCTAATGCTGCTTTGTTACATTTAAATGCTGCCTCTGCTAATATTGTTGCTTTTAAAGCAGAGGCCAAGGTTAAGAGGGACCAATGCTGTTGTTGTAAAATGAACAGTTTTGGAGCTTCCTGTGTTACAGTATTTACATTGCCCACACTGCAGAGTGCTAATGATAATAAAAAAAAATTGTGAGAGGAGACTGATAATGTGTCACTAATGGTAAACGTCTGTATTTACACTCGCTATTTTGAGTACCTAAGGGCGAGCGTGTTCGCACTAACAAGTAGCTAAAGGCATGTTAACAGTATTCAGATGATGGGCACAATCATCCAGCCAGCCCCGATCATGGCGGGGATAGTTAACTGTGCATTCACAGTAAGTATTGTGACACTTCAAGTTTGATGTTTAATTTTATACAACAGTAAGGGTGGCAGTGGCTAAGGAGGTAGAGGTGTGTTTACTGATCATAAGGTCAGTAGTTTGATCCCTGGCTCTTCCAACCTACATGTTACCCATGATAACACACTCAGAGTTGCCCTTAGGGCTTTCGTATGATTAACACCCAATTAATATAGCAATAAGATGCTAGCAATCAGGCTAACTTAGAATGGTAGCATTATCGTTATATCCTTGAGATAAAACTCAGTATAAAATTCAGTTAGCACACTCAACTCTCTGCAGGACTCACACCGGACAAGTCAGATATAAAATAGAACAAGAACAGCAGTTGGATCATATTTAAATTACAACTAATGGACTTTAATCAGCGACGTAAGCAATGTAACAATGACCTACGTCCTCACACGGTGCACCACCACACACGCACACAGCTTCAGAACACACAGGCAGGAGATTACAACCAGAGCTCTTGTAAGTCAGAGTCGTGTCAGCAAAGGTTTTGAATTTGGGGCTGTCATATAGATCATGTAGCCTTCAAATACTTCACCTGTCCGCTAAGCAAGTGCTTAGCGGACAGGTGAAATGTGTGCTGATAACATACAGATTTGTTCTTAACTTTATTACCTTTTGAAAATGCACCTCAGACTTCCATGCTGCTTTATCGTGGCTACCGTATGTCGATAACATTTATAATTATTGCGAGGCTCCATGATTTGCCATTAGCGGAGCAGTCCCCAACTTTTTTTGTGTCACGGACTGGTTTATGTCCAACAATATTTTCACGGACCGGCCTTTAAGATGTCGCGGATAAATACAACAAAATAAAACCAGTACCGGTACCAAAAAAACAAGAAAGTTTATTCATAACACACGGGAAAAGACCCAGGGAAATTGAGTTAACGATAAAAACAATAAATAATAATGACAAAAACCAATAAAAACCCTGAAAATCATAAATTTCACACCCGAGCCTCAACTCTCGTGGCCCGGTACCAAACGACTCACGGACCGGTACCGGTCCCTGGCCCTGGGGTTGGGGACTGCTGAGTTAGCTGACCTTACGTGACTCTTCAATTCAACGGCTCTGATTAAAACCTAAATTAAAATATTTAATTAAAAAAAATAGGTGTTTTGGTCAAATTCATAAACTTTCAACACAACTGCTACATCAGTGTGCGAATTTTAATTCAAAAGAGGTTAGGTATAGAAAAAAAGCACTTTTTTTGCACTGCCACACCCAAATATGTGACCAGGCTTGTAGTGAGAAAGCTTTTTGAGTATTCAAATTAAACTACGTAATTGCCAGTCTGTTTACAAGCCTGCTGAAATCCTATCTTTGTTAGAGTAAGTACACAGGGTACATATTGTATTACATGGAAGCATAATAATGAGAGCATCTGGATTAAGAGCCAGTGCTATTTTAATGCTATATAGGTGATTACTAGCAGATTACTGGCAGAGCGCTTTCTTATCTTTCTGCCAAATCTGGTTGGAGTCAGTGAAAGTGGGTCAAATAGATTGTGTCATTTCTCTTTATACTTTCCCCTGTAATAGCACACTATTCGAATGTCAAGACATGGACATGGCCAAGAATGACAATGAAGATAAACAACAAGAGCTATAGTAGCAAAATTTTAAAAAAAAAAGCGTAACTTACACAAACCTACATATTCAAGGACAGATAGATGGAATGGTGAGACAAATCTCCCAACCACGGAGACGTGACAGTGAAGTGAAAAGTGAGGGTGAACATGAGGAGCTACAGAGTCTGCATGAAAAAAAAAAATGCTATTATGTGCTGCTAACAGGAAAAGAGAGAAAATATTATTTAGTAGTGGTTTGTGGTTGATTGTGTGTTTAAGAGCATTTTTGTATGTGCCACCTCTGTTTGCTTGTTAGCTCTGACTTTCAATAAAAAAAATCAGAAGCAAGCCAAACCCTGTCTTTTGTTACTGCGGGCCAATGTTTCTTCCTTTCTGACAATAAGACAGTGATTTGTGTGTTACTATGAATAGGCACTGCTGACCTGTCAGTGGCTGGAAACAGAGACCTGAACCAGGAGGGGAGGTCGAGCTACGAGAAGGTGGGTGTGTGTGCGTCCTCAGGGCGTGTGGTCTCAGATGAGCTTGACCTGATTTTAAGAAGATGGTTGTGCAATGCCTCATGAAATCTGCTCCACACTCCAGTTGCTTTCTCAAAGATCAGCAGCAAGCCCATTTGAGGCTTTCAATATGACTTTGGGAAGAAGAGATCAGATAACAACTCGTATTACATGTTTCCACCAAGTAGAAAATTATGTTAAAACTGCAGCTTGTGCAGCTGTTACAGTCTCCCTATACATGAACGCTGGGCCGGGGTCATTAACTAAAACTGTATTTACACTTAAAGTTATACACGGCTACTTTTATTGACAGATGGGTGCAGACAGAGGAAGTTGTAGCTGCTACTGTATGCTAAGGCATCATTATAGCTAATTCACTGAATTTGACCTCTTGCGGTGTGGTTTGAAGCCTTTTTATTGGGTTTATTTGACTAACAGGCTTTTCCAGCCTGTGTCTGGTGTCTGTGCTCCAGATGCAGTGAGTAAAATTCTATTTGTATGTCACTTAGCACAAATTAGTTAATATCCATGTCCATTTGATACTTATATGGTTTCTAGAGGCAGATTGGTAACCAAGGTTGATAGTGTTAACTTAGCACCTCACCGTCTTGTCCAAATATGGTCACAAAACTTGTTCAGAAAATAAGGGCACATTGGTTATGATGCCAAAGTGCAGCCTCATAACCAAACAAACCTGTGACTGATGTTACAATAGCTACTGTGAGTCCACCTCTTATATAAAGTACATAAAGATTTAGACACATAGACCCCCCGGCCCTCAAAAACAGCTTGGGGAATTTGTGATTGAAACATCTGATGTATTGTAAATTCAAATGTTATGGGGAAAAATAAAACACTAACCAACACTGACCAACTTCTATCTCTTCTCAAGCAAAATGTGTCACTGTCAGATGCCTGCCCCTTCGTATTGGGAACAGCGCTGTTGACTCATGTCCTTATTCTTAGCACTCTGCATCAGATGTCCTCTTTGTATAGTTGGCTGGGGTACTATCTATTTCAGCCTTCCTCTACAGACAAACATAGTGTTAGTGGTAAGAACGTGAGGCCACCGAGCTGTGGCTTTCTCATGGTCTCGCACTTGTTTGTATTCCACTTCTACTGATGGCAGAAAAAAACTGCTTGACTGGAGTTTCCCGGCATATTGCTATATTTAATAAAGGAATAATTTGTCATTTTGGGGAAACATGTATTGAGTGAGAAGATTTAAAGTACCATAACTACCACAAAGCTCCAGCCAGCATCTGGTTACATTTAGAATAAATATTAGAAAATGGGGAGCTACCATAGTTCTGTAGTATCTTTTTGGTTAAATTAGCACACATGATTGGTAAGAGCATATTATGCCCATGTGACTATTTGTTGGCCAGAAAAAAGTATTGTAAAAAAAAAGCATAGAAAAAACATGTTATGCCAATGTGTGCATGAATGGGTGAACGACACTTGTGGTAACAAAATATTTGTTCAGATAGCATAATGGCATTAAATAGCATTGCATTTTCCCTTTGATATTTTTAAGTAGTCTTCAGGAATATATGTTGTTTATTCAAAGCTGTTCTGTGGATGTTGGATGCCTTTTGCACTGTTCTCTGTCAAGATGATCCCATACTGCTTCAGTAATGTTGAGCTCTAGGTTCTGGGGAGGCCAATCCATGACTGGTAGTGTTCCATCATATTTTTAGGTATGCTTTGAGTGCATTGGTAGTGTGTTTGGGTTAATTTTCCTCCTGAAAAATGACACTGTTGCTAATGAAATGCTTTTTAGATGCAGCCCCAGTGACAGAGCCTCCAGCGTGTTTTACAGATAACTGTAGACAATCATAGTTGTACTTCTCTCCCGACCTCCTCCATACATGTTGTTTCCTGTTTCACTTCCTTAAGAAAGACTTGGTCACAGCCACCCTGCCTCTTAGACTATTTCTGATGAGGCTTCAGTGAACAGTTGATGGATCAACTGAAGGGTCAAATGCAGATGGTCCTGCCACTTCTTCCTTTGTTCTTCACTTGTTCAATTTCGATTTCAAAGAAATCACCTTATTGGTGAAAAGATACTATTTTGTGTCAGTCAAACTGTGTTATCTTTGGCATTTTTTCACAGATCCAACTAAAAAAATGGAAACAAATTAAATGTTTTGGGGCTGACTGGCAGTAAAAAGTGCATAAAGATACAAATTTCTTTTCTTTTTGTCTGTTCTGTGTAGACTTTAAAAAATGACAAGAAAATCTGGCTGTTACGGCCCTGGGCCGTCTGTGTTTTTGTTTTGTTTTTGTGTGCTATGTCTTTAAGGTCCTTACTGATTGGAGAGCTGGTGGCGGCTGATTGGTCCCCTCGTCAAGCGGCTGTCTTTAAAAGAGCCGTGCCCAGCAGTCCAGGGGCAGTGACTGACAGCAGCAGCAGGACCTGTCCCTGGCTCTCAAGCCTGTTTTTCTATCCGTGTTGTGGTTCCTCAGAGTACCTTAGTTTGTATATATTGTGTATATTAGTCTTCACCTGTAAATAGCATTCTGAGACAGAAGGGGTGAGCTGCCTTATTATTTTCTGGTACCGTTTTCTCCTGTTTATTTCAGTTAGGGAGTTAGGGGTAGAGTGCGTCTTTTGCACCTCCTCTCCTGACTTAGCTTGTTTTGTTTGTTGTTTTGGCCTTTGTTCACCCTGGAGCAAAATAAATCACTGTTTGCACTTAAGGTTTTGTGTCCTCTGTGGATGGTTTGGGGACCAGGGCGTGGTCACTTCCTTTTAACTTATGCTACGTCCCTGTACCCCTAGACTGGGGCGTAACACTGGCTCCTTAAGTAAAATATAAAGAAATGACAGCACTGCATTTCTGACATACTTTTTTATTTTTAATTCATACACAACATTAACCTGAACCCCAAAACAAAAAAAAAGGTAAATCGGATAAATCAGAAGCAGCAGTCACTGAAACATAACAGTTTGAACTCAAAGGATTGATAGTCTACTAGTCAAATGGAAAATACATCATCCATAACTAAGATTTATTTTCTCAGAGTGAAACTCTGTCACTCAATGCCGACTGGCATCAATCTTCCTTTGTGAACGAAGGCACGGGGCTCTTATATCTGATTACACCAAACAGATCTGCATTTTATCAAGAAGCCTGTCATAGATAACATTTGCCTGGACACTCCCATGTGGCAGACTTTTGCTGTTTGTGCTGCCGAGCCGACATAGCTGTGAAGATCTTCTGTCATCTTGACCCTTGTAGCATTTCAGCTTCTGCTCTGTTCTATTTGTGTCTGTGTTTGTGTAGCACGAGGGAACTACCATAAAATGATTCATATTTAATTGCAATAAATACTGCTGTGCTCACCAATCAATTAGGATTACAGCAACAAAAAAAGCTAAAATATTACAATACAGGAAAGCTTAAGCATCCCTGCTGCGCTACTGCAATAGCTGAAACAGTCAACAGCTTCATCACATGTCAACTTTAAATATCAGTCTGTCAGTGAGAAACCCCATACTGGTGGAAATAAATGGTTCATGCTGAGTTTCAACCATGTGACAGCGCTCTCCAGAGCTTCTATTACTGGAACAGGAGTTGGATCTGAATAGTTGATGGTAATTTTTTTCTTATCTGGTACGTGTCTAATATAATTTTAGCTCTCAAATGGTCTTTGCTTTTTTTCTTTTTCTTTTTTTGGTCGAGAAAAAGCAGATTTAAAAAAAATTATGCTTATTATTAATATCATATTGTTTAGTCCCTGGATCCTTATTTCTGTTTATCTGCAGAGGTTTCCTTTTATATGTTTGGAAATATTTATGGCAAATAGCTATAGTAGGTAATAACACATTCGAGTCTGAGAGTGCACCTGCATAAACTTTAAAATAATATATATATATTGTAATTCTGCAGAGGAGACCTTACAGTTGTGAATAAATTTAAGGCTTTTATCCACAACTATCCCCTCATCTTAGCTGTGCATGCTTCTCTGTTGAAGAAGTGATTTCATTTGTTTCTCAGAAGCAACCAGATGATGCTAAGGGAATTGATGGAAAACAGGTTGCAGATAAAATTTCAAAGTGTTCCAATTTTTCTTACCTCAGAAATTTTATCTATAAATTATTCTCTGGTCTCACCCATAAACACATATAAAAGCATATATGCAAAAACGCATCATATAATCAGTGTCTGAAGTTCCCTGTGAAGGGGAAGTCAGGAGTCTAAATGATGATCTTTATGTTGTGGTTCACTGAAAGCCTGTGGTCTCAGTATGCCTGTATATGTTTCTGTTTTGTGTGTGTGTGTGTGTGCGTGTGTGGCGTATGCTGGAATGCACCCACCCATTACTGTGTCTATTGTGTGAGACTGTCAAGCCACCATGAATACAACTGCCGTTTCAATTGCAGGGTGGGAGGAAGAAGCTTATGACCTAAGGATGACATTATATGTTCATCTCTGGCTTAACAACCCTGGTTACATTCTCAAAGGTTACACGATGAAGGAGAAATTACAGAAAAAATACCATTTTACTGCTCTGTGCTCACTAGAGCTAGAAATGACTGAGGTTGTCCACTTAGAGCGAACAAAAGGTGAGATGCTCAAACTCCAGCTCCTCTTTACTTTCTTCATTTTCAAGTTACACATATTTAAATTCACCATACATCTTTCTTCTTTTACTTATGTTTTTAATCTAAAATGAAAATGAAAGCAATAAAGATAATACACTTCCCCTTCACCGAGTATAGGCTAGCTTGCTCTGGCTAACACCACCTGTGAAATAGATTTTTTAAAGCCTATTCAAACAGTCATAGAGCCTGGTGAGCGATCCCCTGGTAACCAGTGGTCATTATGGGAAAGTGATTATTCTGCATCGGGATGGCAAGTGTTTGCTAACGCTGTTGCTAGCGTGAATTTGAGCATTAAAGCTGGTATGCAGTGTTGCAGCTAAAATCTCCCCACAACTGGTTTGGTCGCTTGTAGATAGCCACAGCCACGTGTCGTGTGAAAGAAAGGAGCTGACTTGTCAGCAAAAACTAATCACCAAGCAGTAATCAATAATTAACAGAAGTAATAAGTAATAATATATGCTAGCATAGATACACTAGCATAAACTAAAAATGATATTTAGCTGAGAGCATATTAATGAACTCACTGTGGCCACTATTATTTGTGATTTAAAGACAGGTTTACTATCTTTAGAATTACACTAGAATAAACTAGAATTAAGAACTTTAAGACAAGCTCTGAGAAATCTTATGTGTGAGAATGATTTCTAGTTTAAATTTTGAGATGTGAAAAAAGTTTGCTTTTCTTTATGTAGTACACAGTAGAGGTATGTAATATGGAGAAAATTAATGTGTTAGTGAGCTATATCAGGCTTAATGTCAGAATTTTCTGTGTAACAGAGTCGTCTCTCTTTTTAACTGGATAACTCACCACGGTAAATGACCATGGGAACCTGAACGCATAACCTGGTCGAGAACAGGTTATGTTTAGTGTACCAGTCTAGGGTAGGAATGTAGACTGACCAGTAAATCGACGGGTTTGCTTTTATACTCAGCTCTCTCTTCAAACAACAGATCGGTGCAGCATCCAAATCACTGCGGATACCGCCCCAATCCATTTGTCAATCTCATGTTCCACTCTCCCTTCACTACTGAATAACACCCAGAGTAAACGAGACACCAGACTTGAACTCCTCCATTTGGGACAGTAACTGGTCCCTGACATGGAGTGGGCACTCCACCCTTTTCCGGCTGAGAATCATGGTCTCCAAATTGGAGTTGCAAATTCACATTCCTGCTGCTTCACACTGGGCCGCAAACTGCTCAAGTGCAATTGGAGGTCACCACCCAATAAAGCCAACATGACATCATCCACAAAAACAAACGCTGAAATCTTGAATCTGCTCTCTCTTTTATTCCTCTTAACTTGAGCTACCTGTAACAGAGACTTCTGTCCTATGCTAATAACATCTTTTCTCCCCAGGCAGCCCAACTACTGGCTTCATTAAAGGCTGTCTTCCTGCTGGGAACTGAGCTGGCTCATTGTTATCTCTGACTCCGCAGCCTGTCACATACTGTTACAGTGCTGTGCTTTCTGTTGTCAGCCCACATCTACCTGTCTACCCGTCGAGGACATTCACATCACTGATTAATTTCTGAAGATTGTGCAAGAGTGTTCGTATTTGGCAGGGATCAGTTGAGACCACACACTGTTACTGAGGTTTATTGGTTTTTGTGCTTTGAAACGAACTCAATGAGCTCAAAACTAAGTGGAGGTTAAGTTTATGCTTTGTGTCCATATATTATTTTATCATGTCTGTATTTGGTAAATGATCAGATAATTTTTCACCTTTTCTTAATCTCTCTGCCCTCCCTCTCTACATACAACTCTAGCCATCACTCTTTATATTCCCTTCCCTCAGTTACCTTATTTCTCCACCCATCCATGTCCCTGCTAACCTCTTTATCATGTCACCAGCCATATTCTTCATTTCCTACCTTTAGCTCCTCAACCTTTTTCCCTCCATCTGCTAACTAACCCCTCACCACCCACACCCTCAATTCCTCAATTCCAGCTAGCTGGCCAGGCTGCTGACGCTTGCAGTAGCAGTGGAGCACAGTGAAGAACTGCCTTAAATCCAAGTGATTTCCATTGAAATGCACACGTGTGCACATATGTGAACTGAGAAAAATTGTGACACTATAAATTATAGTACCTATATATATATATATATATATAGATAGATAGATAGATAGATAGATATAGATATATAGATATACCTTCAGTTACATAGTTAAAATATTTCTTCAGATGCTTTTACATCATCGTCATCTGGAGAAAGTTATTTTCAGTGTGCTACTATGAGTATGTGCATCTAAGTAAGTTTAAAGTCTTGGAGATCTCTAATTCTGCATGCAGAATTATCCGAATTATCTGACGTCTCCATTTATAGACAATGTTCACTACAAAAACCTGGAAAACTGCACCCATTAGATAGAGAGTGTTAAATATTTTCATCTTCCCCTGGCCACAGAAACCTGTGTTAACAGACCCACATGCTAATCGCTGCCCAACTGTTGTAGCTTAGTTGCAAAGAGTTACTTAGACAAACACTTCAGTGGATCTGCAAACAGTATTGGTGTCTTTATTTTTGTGTCTTTTGGCCACTGTCGCTTAGATTTGTTCTTTTTTTTTCTAAAGAACACTTGATTGTCAGACATGGCACAGGGCAAATAACTTAAAATGTCTGTCAGCTCCTGGCTGCGCTCCTTCATCTGGGACCTACAGATCACATTTCAGTGACATGGTGTGACATGACCTGCCAAAGCCCCTTCTCCAGCTTCTCCATTTACATTTCCTCCTTGTCCTCATTTGGCTGTAACCAGCCGCCAGAAAACTCATAACAGTTCCAGTAATCCTCCATGATGACTGACAGCACAGCAGGCACCGTATCAAAATATGAAATTGGTGTTTTATAGGCCTGCTGTGGATTGCTATCAGCCTGAGGAACAAAAAGGCCTGAGTGAGGGATGAAGTATAAATTAGGACTGAAATGTGACTACTGTAACACTCCAAAACACCACACAGAGAGGAGGCTGTCTGAGGCTTTTGCCTTGCCAAACAGTCCTCAGTATCATGGAGGATTGCGTTTAGGTCTACTGACTGCTCAAGTGTTCAGTTGAGACCACTAAAACCATATCATTTCACTGCGCCGTGCAACTGTTTTCTGGAGTTAAACTAATAGAAACCAATCTTAAGATTTAGTCAGAGCACTTGTTTTCCTTCACCTCTTCTACCTCCTTAAGCATTTAATCCTGCTTAAGATAAAACAGTCTTTATTTCCTCCATCCTCAAGCTGCAAGTGCAGTGGGCCACAAAGAGAGGCTGCAATTATTCCCAAAGAGCTCAGCTTTTAAACACATTTAGGACAGAAGCAGTATGGCACCGAGTTGTTGATCATGTAAAATACTGGAGGGTTGATGTGATGCTGTTCACTGATTCTGCACCTGCAAGCCTGTGTTAACATTATCCAAACAGCTGGCACGCAAACATACTGACATTTAAACTGAGGACAAATAGCTGACTGAACCAATGGTTACAAAGTAGCAGGTCATCAAAATTGGTGGTTGTGTCACTTATTGAGAGATAGGAGATTTCACAACACTCGAGATGGAGAACTTCTGTATGAAAGCTAACTTAGAATGAATGTGGCTTAAATAAGGGAACTAGTTAATTTTGAGACAAACCTTAAAGTGACAAGTACAAATATGTCTCTATTACAGTGTCCACATAGTCTAAAGCTTATAATGGAATGAAATATAATGAAATGTTTGTTTCTAAAATGATTCACAAATAACACATTTCAAGGTTGTTTTTTTAACATTTTAAGTTCATGTCCTTCAGCCAAAGCTGGCATAAAATATAACCAGCATAACATGATAAAGAATTCATGGATGTAAACATTCAGTGCAAGCTTATGGCTGAAAAACATACCAAAAGATGTATTAGTGCTTACAGTTGTTATTTACAGCGGTTGAGCAGTTGAAGTGGGCTGTAGCTGTGTGCAAGGTATTGATTCAGCTAACTGAAGCCCAGTATTGGTCAAGTTACTTGAAAATAGTAATTAGTTACTAATTATTGATTTTAGCTAGTTCTAACTTTACTTATGACTTATTGTCAAAAGTAATTAGTTACTTTATTACTTAGTTACTTTTAACAACCTGAATACGTAATAAAGCAACAGACCTTTCAGCCCAATTCAATTTTTTTCTGCATAATCCATCATATAAAACTGAATCAAATGAAAAAGTCTCTTTTTAAAAAAATCATTTTATTAATTTTAATCTTTTAATTTTATGCATCAAACAAAAATTAAAGTATATGCAACATTCACTGACTGGAAGAAATTTGTTTAACATTTAAACCTCTTTCCTGCATATTCCAGCATATAAAATAAAATCATTTTTTGTGGTTACACTCACTCTTTCAAACCGATGCAAGTAAAACACAGCAGAAAATAAATAAAATCAAAGATTCACCAGCGCTTGCTCAGATTTGAAGTTTAAATTTTCGCTGTAGAAAGAAGTTTTCTTCATTGAACAGCAGACGCTAATGTTTTCGTCACTTTTCAAAGAATTCAACTCAAAGTAATGTGAGTACTTCAGAGCTTTAAACGCTGCATGGTCGCACTCTCTCCCGCACTACATATTATCCATTGTTGATCTATACACATCTGTTGCTGTCACAGATGTCGCACACTGGTATGTGATTGTCATGAAACACTCTCACAACAAAATCACAGTTTAGTAACGCAATAATGCAGCGTGTTTACAGGAAGTAATTACTTTTTTGCAATAGTAATCCTTTACTTTACACGCCTATCTCTGCTGAAGTGTACGGTGGCTCAAATGCACTTCAGCTTAAGAAAACACCGTCACAACGGTATGTGCTATGAAAGCGCACAAAACACAACGAAAGCTGAATAAAACACAACAGAAATAAAAAAAACAATCTGCAAAAGATTTTTTTTTTAAATCACAAATCAAATCAAATCAAAATCAAAAATGGCTAATAACCAACACATATCTACAGTATTATATGAATCACTTGATTTAAACAAGCATTATCTTTTCCCCTCACAACACAGATGAACCCTTTGCTTCTTTTAAATGTCTCAGTGCTGTAACTTCAGCACTTCAGCAGCTGTTGTGTCCCCATAAACAGCTGCAGTTTCTTTTATGACATTAGTTTTTTTTCCTACTTCTACTGGTTTTATGTGCTTTTGCTGTGTTTTTCTATGTAGTTTTTTTTTTTTTAATTTAGCTTTAAAAATGAGCTGAAAATATCTGGTAAATAACATGTTGTGGCATCACACTGATTGTTTACATGAACAATCCAAGAAGTGTACTCAGGTTTTTTGTTAAGTTATAGTCTAGTATTATTTCATCAATTTGTTAGTGCTAATTTGGAGTTTCAGTATCTGTGTTTGAGCAGCTTTGTTAACCAAACTAGCTAGCGTTTTACCATTTGAGCCACTTTTGGCTCCAAAAAGCAAGATGGTGACAACCGAACTAGTTTCTCATCTTTTATATACAGTCTATGCTTTTTAGTGAAGCAAACAAATACTTTTTGTTGTTGTTGTTCTGTTCTTTTGGTGGCTTTTAAATCAGTTTTAGTAATGAAGACATTCCAGAGATTATCACCCAGATGTTCGCGTCCTCTTGCCTTTACAGTCCTTCTTTTTTCAGCTAGTTGTTTGGCCGCCCTGCTGTTCACACTCACCACATTCTTACCATTGTTTTCTTTAGTTTTTTGTTTTTTTTCTTGGCCATTGTGGTGGCTGTTGTTTACTAAAGTTTCTCAACTTAAAATGTTATTAAATGTCACTGACATGTTAACAACTTCTTCGCACAATGACAATAACGTCATTTATGGAACCTGGCAAAAATAATAATAATGGCAATAATAAGATACACATAACTGGGCTTTGTGGGCTTTCCACTTTGTGGCATTGTGAGATCAAATGGACCCTTGTGAGGTGCTTTTCATCTTCAAGCTAAATATAGCAAAATATTTAGAAATATTAGTAATTACAAGATATATTTGAGTGTTTAAATGTAGATGGAGAAGAGAGGGCAAACACTATTAATAAGTAGTTCCACCATCTTTAAACAGAGCAAGTTCTGCATCTCTGTAAGAGCCAGAGTACCAGCTTTTTTCTAGTTTACTTTTTGCTACGCGTCCGCTTCTTTTTCTGCTTGTCTGTTTGATGGGTGATGTTAGCCTGGTATAGTCATGTGTTTACTTGTTGCAGTTGCTCAGTGGGCATATTTCTACAAACCATGATCCACGCAGCTGACTCAGACAGACACCAGTGCATGCTGGGCTTAGTCCACGTGTGTGTGTGTGTGCTGTACTGTGCGAGACAGGCGCAGAGAGAATGGGTGGATAGGCGAGACAGAGAGACATCAAATGTTGGTCCCTCCCTCCCCCCCTTTTAATTTTCCATCAAACCTTGCTTCAGCGCTAATGTTGCTTATGCAACGCCACCCACCGAGGGCCCATCAACACCTCTCCCACACACACACTGGGACACACACACACATGTTATGAAGTGGGCCTACACATAGAGAGTACCCTCTAGCATCTTTGTTCTGTGTGGGAGAGAAGTGACATCATTAAGTCCACCTGTGTTGCTTGTCCGAAACAGGCCCTGCTGCATTTATGCGGCGTGGTTTGTTTCAGGGTTGGGTAATCTATTGTTTGCTAATAAGACTTAGATTTCCATACGGGGTAAAGCTCAGGGAGAGAGTTCAGTCAGCTGATTAATGTCCAGTTAGAGTGGAAATACAGATTTAGATATTTAGAAATATAAATTTGTATTGATTTTTGTGAAGGTGAACATGAAACTTTTAATTTCCACCCCAGGGGCCAGAAGTTTCGTACGAATTATTGGTCATAAATCTTGAACACAGTGATTTGTTGGCGGAGAGGGCTTGCAGGAAAATACCTCGGAAATAGGGTGAGAAGCCCGTGTTCATCCAGATTTCATACGGATCTTAATTGCAGAGAGAATATGAATTTGTAGTCACCCACACAGAGCGATTCATTTAGCCATTATTTCAGATATGCCCTCTGCCCAAAATGGATTCCAGGGTAAATGACTCCTCTCTATTTGTTTGTGTCATATACCATTTTAGCGTGTGACAAATGATGAAGCCCCGGTAAATAGCCTTGGATGATACCTGACAGTTTGTATTAGTTTAATAAGCCTGCATGTCTTACACAACTACACAACATTACACGGTGCAGTTAATTTCAGATGCCGATTAAATGACTGGGAACAATACTTCAAAAGCAATTAAAGAAACCGATCTTTTTTAATTTAATATGACCAGTTTAACCTTTTAACTTTTTGCCACCAGATAAACACTGAAACAATATGACAACAATTTCAATATTAGCATGGTAAGACTGATACTTTGTTTCTATTCTCTAACTTCACAGAATTCTGTGGACTAAACAATATTTTAGAAATCTGCCTAAAAATATACCTCGAACATGCGCCATGAAAAAAGTTTTTGTGTTGACTGTTACATCTATTGTATTATTAAGCACATCTAAACAACAGAAGCTGACAAGAATGCTTTAGAGATAGAAACATTTACATTCCAGCTATTAAAAAAAGGAAGCAGAAAATCACAGTGATTTAATGATCATTAAAATATATTCAGAATATGCAAACTGATTATGATTTATCTCATAAACTAGGACACACTGGTCTACACCACATACACTTCAAGATTAAAACTATTGGTATCAATATTGGCATTACTGGCCCTGCATTTACTTGGTATTGGATCGATATCAACATTTGCAATATGATATAGAATTAATTATCCATCATTCACAGGCTCTTCATATGGTCTAGTTTAATGAGTTACAGAGACTCTATGTGACTTTGTCTTGATAAAGTCAGAATAATACATAAAATGAATGAAGCTTTTATTTTAACTACTAATAAACTAACTTCTCCATTTGAGTCATTCAAATGGGAGGACCTAATCTAGTATTACAAAGTAAATGCAAATTACAAAGTAGCAAAGTTTTCTCAGGCTTTCCAAGTTGTTTTCTGATGTGTACACTCATTTTTTTTTATTTTTTTTTATTTTTGTATTAGTTCAACATCTTGTGACTTTACCATCAACAATGCAAACTCAAGTCTGCCTTCATTTCAGCTATACTGTGCTGTTGGTTAACCGGTGCGTGGTACATTCCTCAGACCATTGCTCCATACTGGGCAATACAGCAGACACCACTGGGGAGGTTATACCACATATAAAATAACAAAAATTTTAATTAAAATAATAATAAAGATAATTATAATAAAAAGGATAAATATGTCTTTTCATTGGTGGTGCTGTGAGAAGCCAGTACTCGGTTTGTTCATATGTGACTCAGTAGTATATACTACATTTTTTTAGCAATATGATTTACAGCTGGTCCAGTAAGAAATCTTCTGCAACTCAAAAAGCGCAGAAAGCGTTGGAGATCACACCCTCGGGAAAACCAGAAGTGCATTAATATCTGAGGAGTGTTTCCAGCACCTTGTTGAATCTGTGCCACAAAGTTCTGCAATAAAAACATGTTTCAACCTAGTAATAGTCCTAATAAAGTGGCCAACGATTGTACATGTGTAAATGAATGAGGTCACTGATTTAGAAGGATCCTCTAGCTGTACTAAATGTACTACACATTTTATTCAGAATTGTCTCACAGTTCCCACTTGTGTCTCCAGCGTCCACTCTGGACCAAAATGTAAATTACCTTATTAATGGCTAAAATTAGAGTCTTTTTTTTCTTTTTCTTGCTCTTCTCTTGGACTGCAGAGGTTTGTCGGAGAAAGGGACGCGTGAAAGTTTGTGTTCGGGCCTGCATGCGAGTGTCCCTGGCAGCCGTGTTAGAAGGATGGTTGAAATTCTTCGGCTGTGAGTCAGTCAGCGTTGATCCAGCTGTGGAGGCATTTCTTGGTGATGCCCGAACAGGTTCCCATAGTAATGGTGATCTCAGCTCTCGCCGTCTCTTTGTAAACAACTGACAAAACCTTCCCCATAGAAACCACTGGTTTACAAACGGCAGACACACCCACTGATGCCGGTTTAATGGCATTGAAATACGTTTTAGAGGAAAGCAGTACATCTCTCGCAGCCCTAAACACGCTTTTAGTTTTAGTGGAAGCCCTTCTTGAAGCCATAAAACTGACATAGAAGGGTCCATTCACAATTACTGCTCTCTGCCACTGCCAGCAAATGCTACAGAGATGTCTTTTTCCTCTGCGTGTTTTGACTTCCTGTCCCACTGATCCACATGAGTGTAATCCCAGACTCACACATGAGGACAGGCAGGGGAGGGAAAAAAAGGTTTCCTTTGAGAACTTGAGCCTACATTAAAGCTGTTGACAAAAACACAAACATACGAAGGTAAGGGAACAAAGTGTGCGCCTCATGACTTGAAGTCAAAAGCTGGCCAGCTGTTTCTTTCATTAATATGTGCAAATATTATTCATGAAAGTCTTCAAAGCACAAGTCAGGTAAATCCAGCCTGACTTTAAGCAGACAGGAGAGCTGTTTAGAGCGCTATATTTTATTTTCTCAGCAGTGGGGAAGAGACTATAGGTGGAGCGAATTAAACACACTGTCACACTGTGTATAAATGCAGACATGACCAGACATGCAGTGTCTTTATAAAGATCGATAACACTGGTGCCATTGGGAAAAATATCACAAGAATATTGTGGAAAAGACTCCCATCTCTATAGCTGACCTTTTTGGTAGCTCTCTGTTCTTCACATTTCATAAAGAAGATGTATGTTTGTTTTTTTTTGTATTTCACTGGTTTGTTGTCATGCTTTGTTGCAACGAGTGTGATTTTCCACTCCATCTCCCTTCCTTCCTTCCCTGCATGCCCTGGCATCTCTCCTGGCTACAAATCGTCCTCTTCTGAGCCTCTGGCCTTGTAGAGACAGCAGAAGATTCCCTTGCTCCTCCCTCTCTGCGTCTTTCACTCCAGCACACAGACACACGCACCAGGAAGTGACGAATGGCAGGTATCCACCAGCCCCCATACTCCCTTTTCCACACCACCCCCCCAAATTGCACCACAGTGATTAATCAAGTCGATGTTGAGGTGTGTTTTGGAGAGTTTAACCAAATAACAGAAGTTTGTCTGGGACAGGCAAGAACCCGTTGACCTTACAGGTTGTTCGCAAGAGATTAGTATGCGGGTAACTTTGCAGGCGAGAGTTTTGTTCCAAATTTAAGCTCTAAAATATCAGTGTGACCCACTGGCAGGTACGGGAGTGTCATGATAAACTACCAGGGAAACTGAAGTACGTCACCAGGAGAGGTGTGGAGAAGGGAGGAGAGGCTGAGGCCGAGGACTGTGGTTTGTTTATGCTCTCCTTCTGCAGATAAGAGCAGTTGCCGTGTAAACGGCTGGGTGTGTGAGTGTGCGCTGAGGAGATCTGCAGCGTACAAAGCAAACCGGACAGCCCACTATGCATCAGAAATTCTAAATATAGTTCACAGTGTGTGTGTATGTGGCAGCGTGTGCACAATGTATTTGTCACTCACGATGCCAGATGCAATGGAAACAGCTCATACAATTCCTAAAAAGGCATGTATACTATATACAGGACATTAACCATGCTAAAACTGTAGCTGTTTGAAATAGCTAAAGGGCGTCTGTGCAGTGTGTTAGTATCGCACAAGGATACCTTAGAAAAAATGTAAACTGCTTTTGTCTGCCCACTAAAAACAGCCTAAATGTCTCTGGTAGCAACTGTGCTCCAATACTTACCTGTTAAATCACTCAACAAATGTCCCTATCTGTGCTAAAATTGATTTGAATTCAATTTTATTTATATACAGTAGCGCCAAATCACATCAATAGTCGCCTCAAGGTGCTTTTTAATGAAATGTAAAGACCTGCACCTATAGTAATACAAAGAAAATCCCAACAATCAAACAACCCCCTCTGAGCAAGCACTTGGTGACAGTGGGAAGGAAAAACTCCCTCTTAACAGGAAGAAGCCTCCAGCAGAATCACACTCTGAGAAGTGGCCACGTGCCAAGACCGGATTGGAGTGAGGTGGAGAATCCAGGCCAAAAACGAACCGTGGAAGAGAGCCAGAGATTAATAATGACTAATAAGTAAAATGCAAAGTGCTTGCAGTTCTTCAGGGTCAGTAGAGAGTAGAGAGGTAGAGGTGGTGTCTGTCTCCATAATCCAAACTGGGAGCTGGTTGTGCCTCCCTTTGTCATTTTAAATATCCTGAGAACCACAAGTAAGCCAGCAGTCTGAGAGCAAAGTGCTCGATTGGGTTGATACGGCACTATGAGGTCTTTCAGATAAGATGGAGCCTGATTATTCGAGACATTGTGCGCAAGGAGAAGGATTTTAAATTTAATTCATACTTTTTTCTCGCTTCTAAAACATTTTATTTCATTTTAAACTTAGCAACTGCTAGGTGAAGACAAAAATAACATCATGCACTCTTCTGGTTACATACCTCTATGTCGGGTTCATATGCTTTGTTTTCCTGAGATACAGATAAGGTGTAGTGAAGAGATGTTCAGAGGGAAAGCACAATTCCTTCCAGCTTATCATTGCTCAATCAGCTCTAGCATGCTTCCAGAAATAGACGGGGAGAGGAGCTAGACTGAAAAGCCATTAACGGCTCCCCCACCCCACATCACCGTCTCGTGGAGGGGACCACAAGCTGGGCTGAACTCCACCTGTTTTTATGACAAGCAAGTGGGGGGTACTGAGAGGTGAGCTTGGCACTGGGTTTGAATCAATAGCAGTGCTGGCAACGTTTCACTGTCACACTGCTCCGTGCACATAGCCCGTCTCTCGCTCTGTGTCTCTGTTTTATTCTGATCCCAGTCTCAATCATTTGGATTTTCCCTTGGTCGGTAAAATATATTACACTTCCTCCTGCCCTCTTTAGTCGATCCTTCCTTCTGTTCTCCACCATCCTTGAGTTTAACTTGTGGGTGTAGATCAGGTTTAGAACAACAAAATATCTGATGTTGTTTTACAAAACTTAGATTTAAGTAAGCGAACTGAAGACTAGGGATGTAAAAGTCGTCAGTAAAAGCAAAGCAAAAATCTCATATGATGATCAAATACTTTTGCTTCAAATATCCCTAAATACAATATTGAACCTCTTCCAAAACAGGAGTTTTTGGCAAAAAAAACAAACAAACAAAAAAAAACTCGAAATGGCACTTCCTTTTGTCGGGAAAAACCCAAAGCACCACTAATCAGAAGACACAAATCAGATCATGTGACGTTCAAACAGGTCAGCTCGGATTTATCAGTTTGTTCAGACTGCTATCGTAATGCTGTTTGCCAGCTTCGTGCCCCACTTTGTATCTTAACTTACTTGACCTGACAAGGTTTTATTGTCCCTGATACACTGAAGTATGCTGATCACGGTGTATAGTGTACCTATTCATTTTCCAGTTTTTCATTTTTTTGTGTTGTCAATTAGCAATGAACTACGATGTCATCTTCTGACTCTCGCTCATCGTTTTTTTCAGTGTTTTGCTTTAAATTCTGCTCTAATGATTTCCAGTGTAACAATTACATCTTTAGTGTTAAAGGCATGGACTGCAAAACAATATCTAATTTGTTAAAAGCCAATAAATTATCTTAAGTTACATTTACAGTAACAAGTAAGTGAACTTAACTTAGGAGCCTGATTAAAAACAAAAAGCGTCAGGTGGAGTTTTCTGCGTCTGAGCTCTTCGATCAAATTAATCTATTTACAACTTGTAATCAAATCATAAATAAGGAGCAACAAATGTGCATCATGAAAGTCTAGGAAGTATGTATGTCGTGGAAGGAAAGACTTTGACATTGATTTTTAGAGTCAAATGTGAGAAATCATTTAATCTAGAGAGCCAACATCAGTCAGTTCAGTGGTCTATGTATTTACTGACACGGCCAATCATTTGCATCTTTGTAGAAGAGATATAATTGTGCTTTGAAATGATAAACTGACTGCCTTTGTGCATGTCAGCATACATGATATGATTATTAGTAATCATTAACAGACTAAACATCACTCGTGCGATAGTGTAGGCTTTGTGTGTATTTGCAGAAATGAAGCAAACCTAATTTAAACAAGTAGCAGTGCTGACTGGCATTAGTGCACCTTTCCCTTTTATTCCAGCTACTGGACATCTCTGACCTCAACCACACACATTACAGTGACTCATGCTTTGTATACCATGACAAATCCTGGATAAAGAGGGAGCTGATATCACTAACGCCTCCTTTCTGCCTCTGTTGCAGTAGCTCCGACTCCCAGCCCCCTCCCCAGTATTTTTGAGAATGACCCAACACTTGTGCACAAACACCGTGCCACGTACCGAGATAAACACACTCCCACCAGAGCCCGTATCAGCGTCTGAGATAAACCAACCCACACGCTGAACTTTGCACTGCCTATCAAGCCCCGAGTGTATCAGGGGACACGCAGACAGACAAGCGATGATGAGGCAGCCCCAGAGGGACAAAGATACTGCAGCAGGGATGGTCCTGGCATGATACAGTTCAGCAACCTCTCATCAGAACAAACAGCAGCGACACAGCTCTCAGGTTCAGAAATGACAACCCAGGAAGTGCTCCTTAAATCTGACCCATTTTTTACTCTAATACGTCAGGGTTTTTTTTTATAATTACACATCCATGGTTATAAATATTCTAATTTATGTGGGAGTATCAGCCGATTGCCTTTCCTGGTTTGACATTACCAAACTAAATTCAAAACTGTAACGATCTGAGAATCCAAAGATATGAGTTATGTTATATTTTTTCATGATTTCTGGGCTTAAGTCCACTTGTCTATTACATTGTGTCTATTTAGATCAAATGTTTTTGCCCTGCACCAAAAGTACCCATTAACAGGCCACATCCTTAGAGACACTGGGTAAAACGTAAAAAACCAAACATCTTTCACTCCGTTTTTCAGTTTACGGTTAAAAGTGACAACTGAGGCAGTTCTGCTTTTTCCCTTGACCCACAAAATATGCCAAGTCACTTCTCTAATCTACAAGTGGGCATTTTTCATCGTATCTGAGGTTCCTCTGCCTTCTGTGTTTGCTGTGCAGAGTATGCCTCAACTTTAATGTGAGCCTAAGCTTAGGTTTAGGAGGTTATCAGGGGACACAGAGTCACACTCGCGCTAAACGTGTGTGTGATGGCACTTGGCCCGAGACTGAAAGGTGTGAAAAGAAAAAAAAAAAAAAGCGTTGTTGCTTATGTACCAACATATCTGCATTACAGGCAGAGGAAATAAAACATTGTGTTTTGAAATGTAACCTGTAACACGTGTCCACCAACTGAACCACAAAGAGCAACGACAAAGTCAGCCAGTGTAATTATTTTCAAGCTTTTTAATACAAACTTAATAAACCATCAGTCTCTCTTAACATGTAAGACACTGACTCTGAATACTTTGTTATACCGTTTTTTTTTATCAAGTATTGCACAATGTAGGTACAAAATTAATATACGATTACATTTTGTCCATAATATAGCAAAAATCTTTTAAACTCTTAACAGAAAATACAACTCTCATGTATTTGTTTTTTTTTTTTGAAAAAAAAGAAAGAAAGAAAGAAAGCAAATATTCTTATATCCCACCACTACGGAATATTCTGTACACAATCTTTAGGATAGTCAATTTTTTTTCGTTTTAAATGATGAATTCATTTTTTTTCATTTCAATAAAAAAGAAAACATAAAGTTGCTTCAGCCATCACAGATCACTGGAGTAGTAAAAAGATATAAATGCAATACCATGTCGTAGAAACAATAGATACTCTGATATTTTACAAACTCTGTACTAAATTAAATTATACAATTAGAAAAAGACCAGGAAATCCCACTTATTTATGCCAATCTCTTGAAAAAAAAATAACAATAATAATTGGCGATATCCAGTTATGTTTAAATACTGAAAAGAGGCCATGACTTGTGGTGGTGTTTTTTTTTTTTCTCTTTTTTTTTTTAATATATATATTTTTTTTAAAACAGTCACATAAAAAAAATATTTTGTGCTTGGTTGGCAAAAGAAATAACAATGATGCATGTTGAAGTTTAGGTAACCAAGCTTGGACATTTTGTACTAC
>VUQR01009027.1:3842-19855 GCA_015108515.1 Hemichromis elongatus | reverse complement strand
CAGACACTGTTGTTGTGATTTGGCGCTATATAAATTAAACTGAACTGACCATATTTGTCAGGGTGCTGTGTCACTGACCCAGTATTCTGAGGCTATTTATGATTTCTTCTGTTGCATTATCATGATATTTAAATAATAGTTTATCTAACTTAGTCTTAAGTTTTGTTCTTTATGTCTCTGAGATTATTTCTACTTCTGCTTTACGGTTTCTTGTCAGCTAGATTTGTTTTGTGTTTTCGTCTCATCCCTTGTGTGTGCCTTGCTCCCTCACTCTGCATGTCGAGTCTTGTCTCTCTGTTTTGTGCCGCTTACCTGTTCCCTTCCTTGTTTTTCCACTCTTGTCTCCATGGGTCTGATTTGTGTTCCCTTCCTCCTCTCCTTCTGTCAAGTTCCCATATCTTAGTGGTTGTCTCAGTGTTCATACTTCCTATTTTATATTGACACTCTCTCGTTCTGTCTTCAGTTTTGCTTCTTGTGTCTAGCCCAGGGGTGGCCAACTCCAGGCCTCGAGAGCCAGTGTCCTACAGGTTTTAGATATCACCCTGGGTCAACACACCTGAATCAAATGATTAGTTTATTAGGCCTCTGGAGAACTTCAAGAACTACTGAGGAGGTAATTTAGCCATTTAAATCAGCTGTGATGGATTAAGGACACATCTAAAACCTGCAGGACACCGGCTCTCGAGGCCCGGAGTTGGCCACTCCTGTTCTACTGCTTATCCAGCTCATGGGGGGAATATTTTTTAGCATAGAAGCCCAGTCCACCAGGGACACCAGGGTGTCCCTAAGCCAGCAGAGACCTACAACCTCTACAGGTTGTCATGTGTCTGCTTCAGGTCCTCTTCTGGTAAATGTGTTTTTTTTTAATCTCAGTTAACTGTTGTTGACTTGACACCAGCGTGAATCTGTCCACAGACTTTTGGTTTCTTTGACGTTTGGATGGGTCTTTGTGTTTGAAGACACAGTAGCAGCGTGGCAGTGCTGGTTGCTTGCTTGGTCTGTTGACTGTCTAAGCTACTGTATTTGCTTGCTGTACCGATATATCTTTTGATGCCGCAGCAAAGCACATAGATTTAATGTCTAAAATCATTCCTGTCTCTTGGAGTTTTGATGGCACCAAGGGCACTTCTTTTACAGTTCACAGTCTTGTTTTCTCTTTGCTAGGCTCCTGTCTCTGGCAGTCTGTCAACTTACATGGTTGTGTGAAGAAATGTGAAAGTTGTGAGGGCGTGCAACTGACATTTTAGGGTGTTTTCACAATGACAGCTTGGTGTGATTTTTCTCAAGATTTTGTTAATAAAACCCATTTATTTAAATCAATGTTGAAACGGTAGAAGCAGCACTTGGTTCCACCAGCTTGTTGGAGATGCAGATGTGTGACACCTTTTCCATTTTACACTGAACGTCAGATGAGCTGTCTAAAAGGCGTAATGTACTGATGTTGTGCAGTTGTGTTTTTGGACTTTGCTTCTTTTTGTGTGAAAACCTGCTTTCCCAGGTGCTTGGGCTATAAGCACACACTAAATTGCTCTGGTAAACCCACTGACAACTTACTGGTCAGAAATGATTGCCATGATGGAAAACAAATGGGGAAAAAAAATCATACCCAAGGGCAAGTTGCCTGAATATTGCTGTAAATATCCAAATCCAGCCATAGCGGAGGTAATATTCGAAAGCCATTTTGGAATCACTCTTAACAGGATCTCTGGCTTACCACTAAAGTGTGGCTGGAGGATTATTCTACCTCTGAAGGACCATTTAAGCCTCAGCCCTACCATTTCACATATTTTGTAGCCCGTGTATTACCTCAGGCCCAGGGACATCAAATCACCAAACATGACTGGCAGGTGTAAGATAAATGACAGCCATCATATTGGAAGTAGCAGGGATGATTGGAGGAAGTCTGTGGCTGTGTCACGGCCAAGGAAAAAAAGACACATGGACACAGGTGGCAACTGAAGGTGTCAGGTTGATCTATTAGAAACTGTCTAGAAAACCCTTGACCTGATGACTCATTCCTCTACATCTATTATACTCCCTTCCTCTATTTCTCACATTCCCATCTTTTATGTTTTCTTAGACACAAACACTTTTTTATTCTGTTTGTACTACAGCTTAGAGGCTCACATGTGTACGTGTGAACTGACAGCATTGCTGTATATCACAGACGCTCATCTCTCGGAGAGCCAAACGAACCAAAGTAATTGTTTTGTTTTTAATAAGTGAAGGAAAGCAATAATTGTGTGAATGCTGTGAGGCATTCATTGTGTTCCTGTTTCTCTTTAAACATTACTCTTATTCTAGTTATACATGTCACTCCTATTTTCTTATGCTTAAAAGAAAGAACATTAAAGTGAACTGAACAGCTATCGAGAGCTTTTGTATGATACTAAAGAAGGTTGCCATGGTACTGTTTCAATGAATATAGATGAATACTGTAAATGGTTATAAATTTAGGGAAAAAACTAACAGGCTACTGATTGTATCGTGCTTTCATGTTGAGTCAGAGCAGGGCTGGTTCACTTAGCTTATTATTAAGAATTTGTGGTTTTCACTGTTTGCGTTGCTGTGACACTTCTAAAGTTTCGCTAGTAGCGTAGCGTCCTGACAAAGTCTCTGGGCAACATTCAGCAGCATTACTGTAACCAGGGAGTGGAAGACGTGGGTAAAATGTTACAAAAGCTGATATTTTGTCGGTTTAAAAAGAAATTAAAAAGCAATTCAGATAGATGTTTAAGGACACGCACATTGAGATTGTTCAGTGACAAGTTTATAGTGTTAGCATACATTTTACCATGCCATATGTGTCCCACGTTATATTTTTATGATACAATACTACTGCGATTTTAAACTTTAATGACATGTTTATTTTATCAATATGTGTCATTCTATAAGATAAGAAATTCAGTCTGCACTTCTAATTTCAGTTATTTTTACTGCTGCAAAATGGGACAAAATGCTCAAGCAGACCAACAAACTGTTAATGCAAGTTAATGCAAATATTTCTGCCATACTCAACTGTCCTACAATTTACACTTCACTATAAGACTGCGTGTGACTTTGTCTGTGAAGAAAAACATGGAGACATTGTCACATGTCTGGGTTTCAGTGTCTTGAGAATATAATAAAAGCGTTGCTTTTCCACAACGATGGCCGTCTTCTTTACGCATAAAGTAGGTGGTGGATTGTGTTATTTTCTTAGCTCGCTCTGAACTGGGAAGTAGCTTTATTAAGCTAGGTGTGTATGGTGTTTGTTCTTCTATTGAGCTAACTTTGCGGTTTCCAGTCAACATTACCATTATATGGAGTATTTTACTTTCATACAAATTCCTTGCATCACGTCCATTTCCTTTGTCCCATCTTTGTTTATAAAATAAAAAACTGTCTTTATATTTGACTTAAACACAGAAAGTGCTGTTCTGATTTGTTTCCTTATCTTTGTCTTCCCAACTTGCTCCTTCTTGCTGGCTGCCATCTTTGCAATCTCACATAAAACAACAGCAAAAACAAAAACCAACTGTGCCATTTGATGTACTCCAAAAGGAAGTGATTTTATTTTCCAAAGAGTTCATTTAACATAATAAAATAAAACATGAATGCATTGATTTGATACATAAATTTTTCAGGACTCTGCTATTTTGATCCCACCCCTAGAGACAGTATAACAGCAACCAGCAGCTGACATTGTCTTTTCACAGCATTCTAATATTATTTTACAGTGAGAAAATACAAGGCCCATTTAGCTTCAAGAGCATATAAATTCCAAATTCATGATTATGTACATCAAGTAGAATAAATATATTATAATAATACTAAATATATTCTCGTTCCATTTTCTTCCTACAAATTATTTGTTTTGCCCCCTGCCTTATCTCCTCCTGCCTTAAACACCCTCAGTTCTTTGTCATCATCTGCAGTTTCCTTCTGGATCTGCAAAACAACAGAGCAAGGACATCAGAAGTATATCGGTAATCATTACGCTGCCTGCCTTGCTTTATTTTACAAGCTTACTAATTACTGCTTGTGCCATAGCTCGTTTCCCCCGAGGCCCCACCCCCACCTCTGTGTGTGTCTCCCTCTCGCATCCATCCTCCATTGATCACAGCTCGGGAAAAGTAAACTTTCCGAGTGCTTTTTATTCCTTTTTCCTGAATGATTCCCAGTTGAGCAACCTGATTGCAGGAGTGCTAGCAAAGATGCTAATTTGTTCTTGACTAGTGGAGTAAAAATCATCAAGGAGTACCTCAGGAGAGAGTGGAGGTATGGGAGGGGGGGTTGCTTGCACACAAAGCTGGTTCCGCTGTGTAAAAGCTGAAGCTGTGGGACTTCCAACAATAGTTTTAGATCAAAGATAAACTAATATTTGCAAAGCGTATCACACAATTTCCTAATAAGACTTTGTAGGAAGTATTATTTGATATTGTGTTGAAAAATCATATCACAGAACTAATTACTTTCTTTTTCTCTCTTTGTTTCATGCTTTCATCCCCATGTGGATTATCTACATAGGTAAGTCACTGTTCAACACACACACACACACACACAGACATCATAGCAATTGTTTGTCTTTGTGCTAACATCACCAAACGGCTGTCCACCCTCTACAGCATGCACACCATCTGCATCTCTCTAATGTACTGTACAGTAATTGATACCTGTGCAGTGTGCACCACATATGGTCTCCACTGCAGAGAAGAGGTGTGTGGTGTTGTTCACATTCAAGTATGACAGATGTGTGTCTCCTGTTGTGATGATGCAGGGACATTACGAATGCATGCAGAAAGCAATTCATCACCGACAGCCGTGGTGCTTCAGTGGCTGTGACTGGGAGGGCGTTTGATTGAAACTCATGACATTTCCTGTATGTGCATGTGTCGTGGCAGTGTTCTCACATGTAATGAATTTTTATCACCTTTGAAAAGAGGAAATCAACAGGCTGCTCAGAGGCTGCTTTAAAAAATTTCCGCGGATTGAGGAGAGGAGGAAGTGGAATGATATTTTTGAGTTTTATGGCAGAAATGAGCTCATGCATTTTCTATCGAGGACCACCTTGTGGCTGTATATGAGGCGCCGCTTGGCACGTGACTGTTTTATTAATTCTGTTTCTTCTTTTTTGTCTACAAGTTATTGCAAGGTTTTGGTGAACGCACGGTTTCAACTAGTTTTTGTGTATATTTTAGGCATTTTCCTTGACAGCGCCTCAGTGAATGATGCAGCAGCTGTCAACTGATACTTTTAAGTTTGTTAGAGTGAAAAAGGTCGACTTTAATGACTACGTTCTGATATTTCAGTGCAGATGCAGACACTCAGGAACATAGCCTGAAAAACTGCTCCTCTATTTTCTACTTGTAAGATATGAGGCTCCTGTCTGAGTCGAAGCTTGTAGCCTTCTTTGAGGAGATGTAAATGTGTGCAAACCCGGAAAAATATACATTTAATCATGTCTGGCTGCCCTTACGTTAAGGTGTCACTTAAGAAGGAGCAGGACTCTGGAGGTCCAGTATGAGCACTGTGTAGGGAAACGCTTGAGATTCTGAACATGTCAGAGGAAGGCCTAGCTAACCTTGTAAAAGGATCTAAGGACCAGTCTGCTGCTGAACTTACATCAACTCTTTGGTATTACTTTCACTTAGATTTGGTCAGAAAATGCACAGAGTGGAAAGAAAACATTTTTTAAGGAAGCTCAGCATTGGCAGTGCTTAAAATTCTTGGTGCAAAAATGCCCTTAGCTTACAGCCTTTGGTTTATAACACGGCTCACGGCTCTTTGGATTCAAACAAGTCAACTGCTGGAATGCTGTCATGTTTAATGTCACTTTTTTTTTTTCTCCTGCAAATCAAATCAAGAAGGGCTGCAACACCTGTCAATACCAGCAGAGCAGAAAACTTTAACGAAGAAGTCTTGACCTGGCAAGAAGTGCTCTGAAGGTCTTAGGCACTTCCGGGAACAAAGTATTAGGCACAGAACCCATCGTTTTTCTTTTTTCTTAACCAAACTGACCAACATAATACCTATGGACATCTGCAATGTTTGTCGAACTAGAGGTCATTTTACATAATGTGTCTAGAAACCAAGCTGTACCTGCAGAGATTATGTATAGTGTTGGTCCACTAAAGGTGGTTATTTGTCAGTAGTGGTATTTCTTACAAATAGTAAAATTACAACTTGTTTGATACCCTGTAAAAATGTATTTGGTCTGTGTAGACTGAAGTATTTACCTCATTCAGTACAATTTTTAGAGGTATTTACAGGTTTGTCTTGCTCACAGCTTCTTTTTAAGACAGGGTTAGAGTTTGTAAAATAAAGCAAAACAATTAAAGTAATAATTGAAGTTTTGGATATGTTTGGAGGCATTGCTAATGCCAACTGATCCTGCATAAATGACATTATCCTCTGAAAAGGCTCTGAAAAGTAAAGCGTGCATTCTCTCTCATGGTCAAAAAGAAGTCTATGAATAGAGATCACTGATCCACCGAAAAGAGATTAGATCTGGGAAATTTTCAGTGTGTCTGGACCACTGAGAGGCCAGTGAGCATCACCTATGTGTGATTATGATCTGGTCTGTTTTACGTATGCAGGCATACAGGCAAATAGTCATCTCTGCCTAACATGTTATTAGCTTGTGACCGTTAGTGAGAAAGATACAAAGTAAACAATCTGAACCACCACTACAACTTTTGTAACAAAACTTAATGAGACACTTAACTCCCAGATCAGAATATGCCAAGTTTGAAGAAGCTAACAAAGGGAGAGTAGCTAAAGCTGAAGCTAGCCAGACCTCAGAGCTAGCCAAAAGTTTGAAGCCATGCTTTGAGCCTCAGTATGAGCAGTGAAATGACCAAAGAGCTATAAGGAAAAATTTAAAGAAAAGAAAAGGGTTAATGTCCTGTTATCTGGTAAACTTATAGATATGCTGGAAAATTACGTAAGCACCTCATATTTGTTTAGTTTTATAAATCTGCTGTACTTTGTTTGTTTGCATTGAAGAATTTTTTTGTAGCAGTGAGCTTTGGTTCTTGGAAAGAAAACCAGAATTGGCAAACATTGGTTTCAGTGGGGCATGCTTAAAAAAAAGTCAGCTAATAAAATTACAAATGTTGCATTTCTGTCAAAATTATCCTGCTTCGAATTTCATTTAAAAAATAAAACAAAAAAATATAATAAGACACATAATCTTATCTCTTTTTTGCTAATTTCAAGTTTATGTCATATCAATCAAATCAAATAATGTTGATTTTAGAGTAAAATGAGCAACAGAGCAAGATATTCTTTAGGGTATGACTACTTTGTTTATTCCTTTTGTCATTTATATCCTGTGGCTTCATCCATCATCCGTCTATACTTGTGCCATCATGTATGTATATAAAATGCATACTAATTGGTAAGTTCAATAAATGATTAATGGGAAATTTCTATTGGCTCTGCTTGTCAAAGACCTGTTAGAGGTGGTTTGATGTTTCAGTAGTTTGGACTCATTTCTTCAGCCCTGCTCACAATTTAACATAAATTCAACATAATGAGAGTCTTCCTGCTTATCAGAACATACTGCCTCCTCTACCACTTTAAACTTTATTTATATTCTATACAACAGCTCTGCTTTTCATCTTTACCAATTTAAACTCAAAGCAGAATTAGAAAACATGTTGACTTAAAAAAAAAGTCAGTGCTGAGGTGTTAGAATACAGAATTTAACCCAAAAGGCATAAAATCCAGCAGACTTAAGATGAATACATGACTCCATATCTAATCTAGATCTTTACTGACAAAATTATATCTCACATTCAGATATATTTTGATTCATTTTCTTCCAATCACCACAATTCCCCCCTAAAATCTTCATCACTGTCTTACTATTGATAAATGTGACCATCCAAGAGTTGTCAGACTCATTTTGGTGCGCTATTGCAACAGTAATACCTTAGCCTGCCACCAGCGTTCATTTAGGAGCCTGGTTGGCCAAGCTTTCACATCTCACTCTTTTTAGGGATGTGCCTGGAGAGGAGAAGAAAAGCTGCAGGAAAAAAAATATCGTCATAAAATCTAAAAAAACAAGGCGACCTCGGTCAGAGAAACCTTGAACCCTTCTAATAACACATTCCGACTCATTTGGTATTAAAAGATAATAGCTGCATCACTTCTCCTGAGTATAAAACTTGTTTTCAAATGGCATTTTTAAATTTATGGCCAATCCTCATTCAACCCACTTTCTCCCCTCCATTTCTATTGTGCCATATCTCACTCAAACACAGCCAGACTAATAGCAAATCGTAGCAGGCCAGAATTTATTGTCTGCCCTGTAATTTCCTTCCCCAGGAGTTAGAGAGGTTACCTTTTTATCCTCAAAGATCGCACATTACTGCTCTAAGTGCCTTTTTTACTGCCACACACTATCATCCAAGCTTAAACTGGCTGCAGATATATTAAAAGCCTTTTTTAAGTGGGGGGTCATTTGAGGAAGCGGCGTAACTACAGCACTCTCCTCCCTCGCACTTCTGTCAGCGCTTTTTTACCCTTGTTTTCTTCAGGGCGTATTTCACATGTACCAAGACTTTTTGTCATGTCTTTATCGCGTGTTAGTAGATGCATAAAACTCAAGTGTTCAGTCATAAATGGTTCTGATTCCACATTTGATACCAATGTTGAAGCAGAGAAGGATGGATGAGCGCTAGCTTGGCAATCACTTCTCTTCCTTAGGTTCGTTCTCTTGTCTAATGTTTCTGGGTCAGGTTACTAACCCTGGTATCATTTCTAAATCACATGAAGACTTGAGGGACTTGTGGTTAAAGTAAAAGCCTGCAATTAATGACAGAGCCTAAATCACAGACCCCTGTGTGTGCCAGTATGACTTTAACAAGTGCTGGGTGTCTTGTTTGCATTTCTTTTGAACAAGGCGACCATTGTAAGTGTTGAATTCAGCTGCGGCTCAGCAGGGGTATCAGCTGAATTCCTCCAAGGTCAATTAACAATGAAGAAGTGAACACAAAGTCCCTGAAAATTCAAAGATTCAATAAGAGACCCTCGGGATTGGCAGCACAGCAGTTACGATACTAACATTAATATTAGCAAACTCTCCGTTTGAAGCTACAATTCTTTGTCAAAGGGAGCCAAAAGTAAACTGACGTCAGTGACAAATGCCAGAATATTGTGGGACTGTTTCTCAGAACAAGCCTCTTTACCAACCGTGTTTCATAGATGGCTGTAGACACTCACTGTTGTACTTTTCTCCATACATACAGCTTCAACTGAAAATAACACTGGTGTTTTCCATCAATGGGGGGTAAACCATTTTTTTAAAGCATCTAAACACATTGGCTGAAAATATGTGACATAAATGTTGTTTTATGAGCATTTGTAGGATTTAACTTGTACACCATGGTACTCGTACTGTAAGTACATGTGTTGCCATCAAATCAAAGTGTCAACGCGCTGACCTTCGAATGCTGAAATAGCTCTAAGCGCTGTTTGAAAGCCATTCTCAGACAGAGGAAAAGAGCAAAAGGGTACGTTCAAGAATATGTCAGATCTGAACCTCCCACTGTAGCTTCATATTATCCATTATTTCACACCTGGTGAAAATAAGTCAAGAGCTGTGTGGCTTTTAAATAGCAGATACTGGATAGTTCAAAGAAGTAAAAAAGGAAAGTTTTTTAAATTATGGGACTGAGCTCATTGCGTGGACAAAGACACAAGGCAACCCACTATTGTCAGCCCAAATAAGGGGGATAATGGTCAGCAGATAGTTGATTTCAAGGGGATTCAAGTTTATTGGACTAAATGAAATGATATAATAAAGTTATAGCGCCTGTTCTCCAGTGTTTGTTTTTCAAAGCTGCTTGTTGATGTCTTGCGTGTGGAATACAGGCTCAAGGTTTCAAGATCACCTCTGCTACCAGGGGAGGAAGGCGCTAACTGCTCTGTGATTCCCAGGTATTGTATTGATTGAGCTCTCAGCAGGAGTGTCGTCCTGTCGTTGCGCTCTCTGCCTCTCTCTTCTCAGAGACGCAGAAGGTCAATTGCAACGGGGCCTGACTTTGTGAGTCTGACAAATTTAAGGGGGCGAGGATTTGAGGAATGTTTCTGCGACGTGGAAGGGAGACGGATCGAATGCGGGGACCTCTGACACGTCCTCTCCTGAAATGTTAAAAGAAAGAAAATCAACCCATCACATGAAAGTAAAGACAACGAGGCGTGGGGGAGCGGGAGGATGTAATGAAGGGTGGATTTCACTGGAGATCTCTCTGGAAATTGGCTGGCCCTTTGGGGTCTGTGACATTTCTTTGAAAGTGCTTTGGGCAGCAGATTCAAACTGTGACTCACGTTGTTGGCATGCAGTGGAGACCATCCAGCGTGTCTTAGAAGAATAACTAAACGCCTGAATGAGGCCACCTTTCCTCTGGCTTTATTAGACTAAAATGGGCATGCTGATCCACACTCTGGAGGTTGAATGACTCATCTGGAAATAAGCGATTTAAAAAAGATAAATCAAAGAAATGAGGCTTTGTGGATTTTTTCCCCCCCAAATATATTTATCACAGTCTGTTTCCAGCTGTGCTGTGCATACATTCAGAAATGGGAATGATTTTGCCAAACAGCTGGAAATAAGAACTAATACCCTGCTTTTTGGGACTATTAACACTTTAAAACATTGAGTTTTTTTTGGTATGATAATTGGCTTGTGAACTGTCTTGTGAAATCTCCATGGTAGGTAATAGGCAAAACAACTTTAGTTGAAATATTTTCCGTTTTCTTAATATTTTCTTCTAATATTCTCATTTCACTGAACTCCAAATGTGCATTTAGATTTAGCTATTTATGTGTCTCCTTGTTTCATGGTGTAGTTCTCAAGGGGAAAGCAACGATTCTTTCCCCTAGCCCATGGGCTGTCTTCAGGGTTGTTTCCACCCATCTAAAAGCACCGTGCCCTGCAGCATTATCACATGGGGTTTGCAGTTTGGCGTGTATCTACGTCTGCTCCCAATGAGGCTGAACCTGCACTTGTTTCTCACTGCTCAGCAGCGGGGCCCGTGGCAATGAGTGAGGGCTTCCTTCAGGAGAGCTGTAAGTGCTAGTTTGAATTGGTCATTTGTTATATTGACTGCGCACTGAAGGCTTCACATTGATTTCCCATCGATGTGTAGGTGAGCAGCAGATAAGCCAGCAGACGGAAGGAGATAAGCGCCTGTCGTTTTCCCTGACAGCTATGGAGGCCACAAAGGACGGCACAAAGTCAGATGTCTTGCAAAGTCACCCACTACACCCGAAACACACACACGAGCTCTGAAGCATTTTCATACTTAGTCCAACCTCTTGCCATCGAGCACTGCGAGGCTGCTATATTGAATTAGCTATCGTCTCTGTCACGTTAGAAGTCCTCTTCCTGACAGGACCGTATCAATCAACTGATTCATTCTTATTAGATTAAACTATGGGGGTGTCACGTCGTTAATGTGAAAAATGGGACGTTGGAGCGAGAGGATGGAAAATCTATTTCAACAAAGGGCCAAGAGTCAGAAGAAGAACGTCAAACATTACTAATGGTAATGTTTGGAGTTTGAACTAAGGACATTAATATTAAATAAATGACACCATAATCTGTCTTCATGCATGGCAATTTGGATGTTGGGTTTTTTAAAATTCATTCTAGAAACATGGACATTTTGCTAATGTTACTGTTAAACTGTATTTTATACATTCAGATGTAATATTTTTGTAATTTGTGGTACAGATCTCAGATCTGGTGATCGTGGGAGATGTTTGCGAACTCATTGTCATGTTCAAGTCTGAGATGATTGTAGTAATAAATGGTTGGACATGGTCAGCAGCAATAAAAGAAGCCAAAATGTGCCAATAAATATCCACCACTTCATTAAACCACCATGACCTGTTTGTACAAGGCAGACCGTATCCATGCTTTTGTGTCGTTTACACCAAATTCTGACCCTAGCATCCAAATTTCACAGCAGAAATTGAGATTCATCAGGCCATTTTTTTTTTCCAATCTGAACTTGTTCAATTTTTGTGAGCATGTGTGAATTACAGCCTCAGTTTCCTGTTGTTACCAGAGTGGAGTGACACCTGCTGTGGTCTTCTGCTTCTTTTCATACCCTGGTTTTAACGAGTGCTGTATGCTCGAAGCAGCCTAACCATTCTCCTCTCATCTCTGCAGCAAGACATTTTATTCGTGCATTTCCTCTTGTAGGACCATTATCTCTAAAACCTGGAAAGGGTTTATTTATAGAGGCCGTTTTTCCAAGTCATTTCATTATTGGCCCCTTGCTCTAACTGCTGATGATGGCTGTCACCAAGAGTGAGAGGAAGGAAACTCACTAATATGTTATATTATCACGCTCATTCAAGATATTCAACTTAATTCAGTTTTATTTATTTAGTGCCAAATCACAAAAATAGTTGCCTTAAGGTGCTTTATGTTGTAATGTAAAGGATAATACAAAGGGAAAAAAAAAAGAAATGACAGCTTCCATTAGTTATACTGCTTTTTATAAAACTTCATATATGCTCGGTTACAAGCTACTAGTGTTTTAACAATGTTCATGCTTCATTAACCTTGTGGATTATAGAAAAGCAGCGGGCGAAGGGACATTTGCTCTCTTAAGACGGCACTGTCCCTCTGGTCTGGGGCCACGGGTTCTTGTGTTGCTTGACTTGACAAGAACAAAAATCTCTCCTGAGAAGAAAACACCATAAATTACATTAATAATGTGAACGCCTGCAGACTCATACTGGTACAAATGTGGTCCTAATTCTAGGGAGATGTATAGTAAGATCTGCACAGTGATGGCTATACATTACGACATATCTGTGTATTAGCACCTCCAAATGGCTTTTCAAAGGCTTCTAAATATATGTGCATCCAGCTTTTTTTGCTTCTTGTAATCATATGCAGGCCTAAAAATAGTTGTCGCTAATATCTCGACTGTCAGACGCCACTGAAATCTGCTTAGCCTTAAACCATAGAAGAAGGGTTTTTCTTTTCCTTTTTCTTTTTTTCTTTTTGCTTAATGTATTATCTAAAGATTACGTCATCCAGCCTGTTTCATATTCAGCTAAACTAATTTTAAAATATATAGAAATATATTGTCTCCTCAAATTGAGAGGTTCAAACTTTCTGATGTGAATCTAAATCTGCAGATGAAGACATTCTCAGAAATGTAACAATGCCCTGTCAAAACAATTGAGCGCAACATGAGCAAAAAACTTTATCCTGAAGTAGTTTTGTGGCAGAATAGTAGCAGAAATATCGCCGCAGACTTCTGGAACAAAGACAGTGTTCCAGTGGCAAATTTCACAACCCTGTAAATGGCCATTAAAAAGGACTGTGAATAATGCATAGGGACACTAGCCAGTTTCTTTTTTCCACTGTTACTGCTTTTTCCAGGGCTAGCTAATGGCGAAGCAGAATCATATGGTAGTGCAGTCTGAGGCACTTAGTGTCCTCGCTTTCCAGCTCGCTTTGCCAGTCTAAAAGATCCTCAGACGTCTCTTTTTCTTCTAACAGCGTCGTTCTGCATATCTTCTTTTCCTGTCCGCTTGCCGTCGCTCGTTTGCTCCCAGGCCTTAATGAAAAAGGGAAGCAAGTTGATAGGCTCCCGTCTAAAGTCTTCTGACTCTCTCTCCTGTGGCTTGTGTACCACAGTGGGTGTCCACGTGTCTCATTCCCCCCCCCCCAGGGAGAAGTGAGCAATGTTCATCTATCCGGGCCTCCACAGGAGCAAAGGAAGTGGGAGTCAGAGGGTGTTGATTAAAGGAATGGCAGGATGGGAGAGAAAAAAATGAGGTGAGGGTTGTTGAAAAGGAAGAAGAGAAATGAGGTGACTAGAGGGAGTTGCAGTGGGAAGTGTGTTGTGGCAGCAAAGAGGCTTTGGTAGCTCCTCAGTGGCCTTTTTTTTTTTTTTTAACTGTATCATCCAAGGCACAGTCCCTTAGGGGGGTCTTTGGAAGTAGTGATTTGCCTCCTTTCTGTGGCTTTGTTCCAGCAGCACTTGCTGTTGGCTGGAACCTCAAGGGAATGTAATGCACAGGAAAGTGAGACTTTGTCTTTTGAACAAGGTATAAATTTAGTAACAACGGATTTCTGTGTCTATCTATCGATCTATAGACCCCTATAGATCGATATAAATGCTGTATATATGTGTGTGCTGTGTGTGCGTGTCTTTTAAACAAATATATAAAATATATAAATATATGGGAAGGCTAATTCCAGTAGAAAAAATACCTTTGTTTAATGGACTGTAGGCTGAAAATTATGAAAATTATTTTTGGACTCCAGTGACTGCCAAGAAATGAAGCTGATCTAAGTGTTGCAAATAAATGAGTTTTATTCCCAAACTGAGACAGTTTAAAGCACGTAACATCACATAACATCCACACCTTGTCTGCATGTTCACAGTAAAAGCAGCACATCAGCGGCACAATGTCAAATCCTCCAAGTTCTTTTTAATGTCTAAACTTCTTTTTACCATTTTACTGTACTCACTGTGCAATGATCATGTCCTTTGGTATAGCAGAAATAACTGAATAACATTAAGACATTTTGTGCTGCACTTGTAAAATGTAAAGAATAGTTGAGTTTACAAACCAGCATTGATTTTAATAATGAACTGTATAAAATAGATGGACGTAACCGCCATGTTGTTACCTTAAGTTATAGATACGGATATTAGAGCAACCTTTGTACATTTGAATCACTTAGACGTAGGTCTATAAACATTTGACTTAAGTAGCGTTCAAATAACACAGTAAAACTTCAATATCTTATCTAAATACAGTTTGGTGGGATAATTACACACAACAGTCTCTGTTGTCTTTTGATAAGTGGAAGTCAGTTGGTCCAAACACAGACTTGAGTTAGCTTAATTATCTTACCGGTTAGACTAGGAAAAAAACCACGACACAAGCAGAATTATTGTGACCACGTGCAATGAACATGCAGCCTTGTTGCCTTTTCAAAGATTGAGTTCAGATCTGTAACCATGTACAATGGGGATTGCTTTGACTTGTAGGTCCGATTCTGGTGTGTCATGACCGCAAAAAGACGAGTCAGTCTGTGGGGTCAAATTGCCAATTACATGCAACCTGTGTGTGATAAACTGTGATAAGTCAGTGAAAACTGAAAGTCTGTGACTTTATTTTATTTGACATTAACAAGAATTTCCTTTTGACTCATTATAATCAAAATACAGACAATGTTTAATAGATATGAAATAAGATTTCAGAGTTTACCCCAGAAATAGTGACACAGTTACTCCAGGATGGCGATTTAACTGGAAAATAACAAAATATCTTGCTTCTAAATGGGAACCTAACCAGATTACAACTCCTGTACCTGCCAAGCAGTTGAGTCGAGTTTCCTATTGCATAGAGACATGTGACAGGAGAGTTTCACTCATCAGCGCAGACTTACTCAGATTGATCGCAAGATGTTGGCAATCTGTCTGCGTCTATAAATCAGATGGCGATTATTTGCAGAACTTTGCTAATCTGTCTGAGACTGTCTGCACTCAGTCTGTGCTGATGAGCACAACTCTGCTGTGACACGTCTCTTTGCAATAGGGTACTCGACTCAACTGCTTGCCAAAAGCTATATTCTGTTTCTATTTAGAGGCAAGGTTGCTGAATACTTGTGCATTTTTGCAGTTAAATCCCAATCCTGCAGCGACTATGTCACTAAGGTGATGGAAATCCTGAATTTTTGTTTCATATCTATGTGAGATTCTGTCTGGACTGTTTGGAGATGGGTTGCTTCCCACCAGGAGACCTACGCAATAACCTTGAGATTAAGATTGATGGTCCAGTGGATGTACTACCTCCTAGGAACAACCAATTTCTCCTAATCAAAGGATGTTGGCTTTTGTGTAAGTGTTACAACATGAGAAATGGAGACACTGTTTTTTTTTTTTTTTTTTTTTTTTTTTGTTTAATGATTTTTTTTTTTTTTTTTTTTTTTTTTCTTTTTTTTTTTTTTTTTTTTTTTTAAATTTTAATTAAAAAAAATA
>VUQR01009019.1:15740-30259 GCA_015108515.1 Hemichromis elongatus | reverse complement strand
AGAACGACTAGTTTTCAGAGCGTCTTTGTCTTGATGCACTGTGTGACCCACTTTATCTTGAGATTCCATTCACGGATGTCCTTGAATTGCACTTTTGAATTTGCTGCTGTATTTAAAAATTCATTGTTCCATTAATGACGGCAAGCTGTCGTGGCCCACATGCATCAAAACAGGCCTAATCCGTGATGTTTCAGAGATGGAATAAGGTCCTGACGCTCGAATGCAGCGATTTTCCCTTGCTCTTAACCAAACGCTTCTCGTATACACAATTAAGTTTTTCTTTGCTCTTATCTGCCCACAGAGCTCTGTTCAAATACTCTTCTGGCTCGCTAGTGTGATCTTTAGCAAACTGGACCTGGGCAGCAGCGTTGGTTTTTGGAGTGCAGTCACTTTCCTCTTGTGACCCGTCCATGCACGCCATTGTTGTTTAGTGTTAAGGCACACATTGGTCTTGTAGGGATATTTGTTGGCAGACCAGTGCTGTGAACGAGAGAAGTGTTAAATGTGGATCAATGGAGTCCAGAAACAGTTATTGTCTGCTTTGCTACAGATCTCAAAGTTTTTGAGATGCCACCTCACCCCAGAGACATGTGATATAGTCTCATTTTCAACAAGAATCTCTTATATTTTTATTTAATTTATTTACTTTGCTTTCCATTTTTAAAAATCAGATTACAAAAACACAAATGTAATCTACAAACTTTGCTTTTTCAATACTTTTTAAATGCTGATCATCAGCGTGGATGTCTGCGCAGTGCACAGGTGTTTTACTTTGTTGACATATTTCATATTTGTATTTGCAGCTCGCCCGTAAAGGATTTGCCATCGTGCTGATCAGCCGCTCTCAGGAGAAGCTGGATGATGTATCCAAGGCTATTGGTGGGATATACACGTTTATATTATTTCAAAATTGTTTCACCGCTGTGAAATTTTGGACACAGTTAAATATTCCTCTCACCCTGATCGGTGCGACGTCTGTGTGCCTTGGTGATTTTTGTCTATGTGGGAATCGCTGCAGGAAGTAGTTCAGTGTATTCGTAGCTGGTGATTCTGCATCCTGCTAGTCAGAATGAGTTAAAGTAGACTAAAAAGCAGCCAAGGACAATATCTCACACTGATTCAGCTGAAATTATCTACAGTTCATGTGTGAAAACATATTTAGAGCCAAATCAGCTCCTACCTGTGTTCCAGAGGCACCAGACTAATTTAGTTCATGTGTGCAGCCGTGATGTTTAAAGCCTCGTTTGTCCCGAATCTGAAATCTTACAGCTTGCATAATAATACACTAGGGCTCAGTAACAAAAGAATAAATTATACTGAACTGAATTTAGTGTTTTAGGACAAGTGATCTCTTACTGAGTAGCCCTTCAGCTGGACTCTTATGCTTTTGGTTATGAGGCAGTAAAATCTTTTACTGGAGCTGAACGTGAATATGTCCAGTTAAATGAAAGCTTCCTCTTAAGGGAGGGATAACCTCATTGGTCATTAATTTAGGGTCTAATACTTTTTTCCCCTTCCTTCCCTTTCTAAATGACTATTTAATAGTCATTTTGCCTTTCCTGAATGCTATCTGCGAGTGTTGTTTTCTCGTATTTTTCACTGTGACTCAGATATACTAAATTAAAATGCACACTTCTGTCCTCAGCCAGTAAATGTGGTGTGGAGACAAAAACAATTGAAGCCGACTTCAGTGCTGTCGACATCTACTCTAAGATTGAAGAAGGACTCGCAGGACTGGAGATTGGAGTACTGGGTAAGACTGCAGGAGGTGCTGAGGCCACTTCTCTTTTCACAAGTGTTAATCAGCCGGTCACATGATATGTCAAATCTAATCTCAACCACAGCCTACAAACACCGAGCGCTGTGAAATCTGCTGTGTTTTTCATGTATCCAGAAGGGTTAATTTATAAGCCTTTTGCTGCCCCCTGAAGACTGAAATGAGGAATAACAGACTCAACCCTGCATTCATAAAATACTTGATCTCTTTGAATGATTTTCTGACCCTTTTTCTCTTGTTATCAGTAAACAATGTCGGGATATCCTACCCTTACCCCGAGTTCTTCCTCAGCGTCCCCAATCTCGACACTGTAAGTTCATAGTTTTCAGATTTTTGTATTTCACATTCAAATAATAATTAGTATAAAAATTCATGAATATTTGCCCCTTAAGTTTTCTCCGACAATTGCATATTCCACAACACACATCGACCCTCTGCTCCATTTCTTTAAACTGCTGTAGCATTGTAGAATAATTTAAATTTTGTGCTACTATTTAAAGTTAAGTAGATTATGTCACGTCAGCGCCGTTTGACAGCAGACCAGCTCGCTTCAGTGTCACTCTGCTTAAATGGAGATCGGTATAGGTGGGACAGTTTTACTCTCAGAGCAGTATTCTGCCTCTTAAAAGTGTTAAGTAGAAGAAAGGGAATTTGTTATTCATGAAGTCTTTAAGCTTTGTAAGTCATAAAGCCAGTAATGGCTGTTGCACAGGAATTTGAAGCTGAAAGCAGGTGTAAAAGAATTTGTACAAGAATGTGCGTGGTATTTCTTCCACGTGAATAGTCCTTTTACTGGGGAATACATTTTTTACGATTCCACCCTATCATGTTATCATTTACAGCAGTGGCTCCTTAGTGGTTTGCTGCACAACTTTTTGTGTCAGCCATGCAGTGCTTTTTGTAACAGAAATCGATTACATCACTGCTATTTTAGCCACTCAGGCAAATTCTTTGTACTATCAAAAAAATGACAGGGATTCTAGGTATGCAGTTCCATGAATGGTCGCATTTCTTACAGCATGATGCAGCAAAGGCTGTGATTGACAGCAAGGAGGAAAACAAAACAGGAAGGTTAGCTGACTCCCAGTGCAGGTGATCTTACACCTATAAAAAGAGATCCGATTTAAAAAAAAACCTTTTATTAGAAAATATCACGTAAGCTAGCCATCTTTTGGATTTATTCAGATGTGTGATATCAGCAGCCTTCAGCCCGAGTGTGTCATCTGTCAGGAAAGGTTTGCTAGTGTTAACACTGTGGCAAGTAAGCGGAGGGCCTGGACGGAAACAACACTGCCCTTCTGAGAGAAACTTGGCTTGTTTCAAAAGAGTGCTGGATCTGACCCAGAAGCAACACGATTGTTGGATTGTGTGAATGTGTCTGATGTAAACGTGCACACACACACACAAACTTAAAAAGGCTTAAAAATGACAAAAATAGCTTCATTTGCCATTAATGTTTACCATTCTACTTACAAGTACGTGGGCTAATGCAAACTGTAACCATCTGTAGTAATCCGCTTGTTCTTCTTGTTTCAGTTCATTGACACCCTGGTCAACATTAACATAACATCAGTGTGCCAGGTGAGTGTTTTTTTTTCCCTAACAGGTTATCAGAGAAGGAAAAAAAACTTAAAATGTCAGTGTGAAAACAAATTAAATCTACTAAAGAAATTTATGATTGCACTGCAGGTATTTCCACCTGCAAGCTAATACTTAGTAGAGCCACCTTTAGCGGTAATTACAGCATTAAATTTGTGTGGATCAATACAACTACTTGGGACATACCTCTGGCTTTTTTCTCTCCTTTAGTTTTTACTTAAAGGCACCTATGTTCAAACAAATTCAAAGTAGCATTCAGGCATGATTACAGAATTTAAAGGTGCTTTTTGATAGTCAGTGTGAATGGCTGCTGTAGACTCCTCATCATGTCTGGCTCAGTCCCAACCTGCACGCTGTGGACTCATGATGTATAAATGTTTGTCATGCATTTCCCCGTGGTGTGCTCACTGTGGAATGAGTAATTAAAGCCGTCAAGGTGGATTTAGATGGTTAGGATGGTTGGATAAATCCGCAGTGAGGAACTCCCACAGACCACCGAAGATCTCCACACATACACACCTGCACAACACAGCGACATAAAGCATAGGAGGTCACTTCCGTCCCAGTTCTCCGTGTTCAGCGGTTCCCAGAGCCACAGCTACAGTCCACCCTCTCTCTTAACGCTTAATTTATATTATTCAATATTTCTTTAAACGGCTCCCTCTGCTATCATTATCATTTGTTTTCTCTTGTCTCCCCGACCAGCTCTTCACACAACACCCACCCACACGCACACACACGTTTACGCATGTGGATGAACTCCTCCACGTACAACCCACAAACAGTAGCCGTTTTTGTCTGTCTCATGCTTTTATTCTGCATCACCCACTTCTAACCTTTTCTCTCTCTGCCTTTTTTTTTTTTTCTCCCATTATCATTGTTTTCTGTTTCCAGATGACACGTCTTGTTTTACCACAAATGGTGGAAAGGTAAGTTGTGTTTATACATCACTGTTGTCTGCGAACCTATAAAAGGTTCAACGCAGTGAATCCTGATCATTGATATGCACCTGTTTTGGAAGTTAATTGAGATATGGGGTGAATCCGCTGTGAGATATGTGGGAGGCTGGTACAGGCGCTGCCTTTGCAAAATGAGAGATTGTGGAAGAAGAATAAAAGAAGTGAAAGATTAAAGTGGGATTTCTGTGATAGCGATGAATGGATATTTGAAATATTATATCTGAAAGATTCAGGATTCTTGGGAAACTTTTTCCAGGCAGCAAAAGAAGATATTGATAATCCAAGTCAAGGTTATTTGTATACAATCACAGACAGAAGGAATTTGGCAAAATACTGGAAACTTTATTATTATTCCAATATACAGTTGCGCAAATGACATGGCAATATTAGGCTTTCAATAAGTGAATGCTACTTTTTCTGGGGCTGATCATGTAACATGCACATTTGTGCATGGAAGAAAAAAGTTATAGTCCTAATCAAACAACCATTTGAGTGTCGTAATGGTTTGAGGTAATGCTTATGAATTATAAGGTATAAGGTATTCTGCCTCCTTCTTTATTACATCCACTCTGTTAAATGTACCAGTTCAACTAGCAGCAAAACAGCCGCACAGCAACATTCTACATCCACCACAATGCATGACAGTTTATCCTGTTTTCTTTAACTTGAGTGCCTCAGCGTTGCTCCAAAAACATTTTCTTATAATTATGGCAAAACAGCTCAATTTTTTAGTTTTATCTGACCATAAAATGTTTCTCTAGGAGGCGTTTTCTTGTCTATGTGGTCAGCTGCAACCTGTAGTTGGACTGTAGCCTCTTAGTCAACAGTGACGTAAAACCCAGCGTGACAATGCTGTTCCAGCAGATTCCAGAAACCACCGAGTCGGTGCCTGTCTCCGAGTTACGTCTGACCATCTGACCATCTGACCTAATTTTCCTCTTAGCTGAGTGTGACGGCTTAAGTTCTTCATCACTTAGCAGAGAGGTGTCACTTCCACTCACTTTTATGTGTGGAATTGATTGAACTCATGATCTTGGACTATATAGTTCTTTAAGAGAAGGTCCTAACTTTTGTAACCCAGTGACCCTCTTTCTCATACCTGCGCCGAATTCCTTTTGATTTTGCATTTTAATGAGTTTTGGCCAGTCCAGTGACTGCAGTCAAGTTAAACCTTTTCTTGTTATTTTTACCCCTCAGCTGTAAGAGGCTGATGGGCTATTGCAGTCACCCCCCGGGGAGATGTGGACATCCAAGTTTGTGAATGCGATAACTAGAAAACTAAGTAAAACAGGAGTTTCAAATAGACACCACAGGTGTGGCTACTAAAAGTCTTCGATGAATTTAAACCTGACGTTGACACCAAGGTTAGAGGTCAAAGGTCAAATGTTCTTAAAATCTTGTGATTACATGAAAACATGGCAAAGTAGGATTATGAAATTGATACCATAGGTGTATCTACTAGGAGGCCGAGGGGGGCCACTGGCCGCCGCCAGTAGTTTTATCTTGGTAAAGAGAAGCTAACAGGAACTCAAGAGGTCTTTTCTTTTCATGTTAAGAGATTTTGGACATTTTAGCACCGCTGAATTAATATATGTACTTGGTGCATATACAGCCCCACTTTCAAAAAAGTTTAGATGCTGTGTAAGATGTAAATAAAAACAGAATCATATCTTAAACTTATTTTGTTCACAGTAGAACATAAGAATGTTCAAACAAAGAAAATAAAAATATTGAAACAAAAAAAGGCTTTTGATGCCAACAGACCTTAAAAAAAAAGTTGTGGAACAGAGTATCTTAGGGAGAGTTTCCCTTAAGTCCAGTTGGACAGAGGAATAAGAATAATGTTCCCCAGTTTAAAATTATACAGACTTTGAATATCTCATCATCTGCACCACATAACATCAAAAGATTCTGAGAAGCTGGAGTCTGCGCAAGGTAGAAGGCTGGAAATTAATATTGGATGCCCGTGATCTTCAGGCCCTCAGGCATCACTGGATTAAAAACAGGCTTGATTCTGTCATGGAAATCCCCGCATGGGCTCAGGAGCACTTCCAGAAATCAATGTGTGTGAACACAGGTCACCGTGCCACCCACAAATGCAGGTTAAAGCTCTATCAAGATGCCATATATGAACATGATCCAGAAACACGTCTCTCTTCTCTGCGCCAAAGCTTATTTAAAATGGACAGAGGGAAAGTGGAAAACACTTCAGTCAGACGAATCAAAATTCTGTTTTGAAAACACGGAGGCTGTATCCTCTGGACCAAAGACGAGAGGGACCATCCGGCTCATCATCAGTGCTCAGTTCAAAAGCCTGTCTCTCTGATGGTACGGGTGTGCATTAGTGCCTATTGAATTGGCAGCTTGCACCATCCAAGCCGGACGGTATATACGTGCTTGCTTCCATCCAGACAATGCTGGTATATTTCAGCAAGACGAAGCCAAATCACCTCCTGCATCCATAACAGCAGCATGACCTCATAGTAGAAGAGTTCGGGTGCCGTAATGGTCTGTCTGCAGTCCACAACTTTCACCAATACAAAAAGTTTTGGAATCACAAAATTAGGGGATGTCTAATAGTGGTAACCAGCCCGAGCTCAAGTTTTGGAAATGGCGTTGTACTCATGCTCAATACAGAAACTCGAAATAAAACTGGATTCTTAAAGATGTTGCGGGAGCCAGTCTCTGGACCTCAGTCCTATAGGAAATCTGAGCTAAAAAGCCAAAAGGATTTAGGCGGTTTCTATAATGAGGAGTGAGTCAAAATCCATCAGGTACAACATCGTGTTTTGCTTGGTGATCAAATACTTTGACACGCAGACCAATTCATAATCTTTATGTAATGTGTGGTTTTTTTTAATATTATTTCTAAACAAAACTACCATTAAAAGAGACTTTTGATTTCTTTGGAAGGGACCATAGCTAAAAATTCAACAATAATTTCTCATTTTGTGTGTATTTCAGCTCCAGGAAAAAGATCAGTTCACATGAAACACAGAAAATTGCCTAAACATTCATGTTGATGATGAGTATATGACAACTTGGATTTCCTCTTCCATTCTTTGTAAATATAAGTATATATATGTATCCTAATAAATGTGCCGCTGCGTTGAGGCATATTGGTTTGTTTTCTATTTTGAATAAGTCCTGGCACACTTGGTGTATGCTAATGCCTCGTGCTGTTATAAGCTGGTGGGCCGCATGCTTGATCGTAGGCTGTTGTTGACTAATGTGGCTGAATAATTCCACAAGGGATAGGTCACGCAAACTGCCAGACATTATAATAGAAAGATGATTCCTTCATCTTTCTTTCTTTCTTTTTTTTTTTAATGAAATGTTGTATGCAGGCACCGCAGGCTGCAGCTGAACTATTCCCCGCATTGTAAACATTTAGGTATCTTGATGAAATCTTTGATCCTATCTGTATCTACCAGCTCCACTTTGATGTACACCACAGTTTTGGCTCAGCATGCAAGTACGCATGCTACCGTGTTCTTTTGTTTCCCGGGGATTGAAGTGTTTGTTGCACATCTTTCTTTTCACTCATAATTTGCTTCTTTAAAAAGAACGCCGGCTTGTCTTGCTGTTTCTAGGAAGAAGGGAGCGATCCTCAACATCTCGTCCGCCAGCGGCATGTACCCTGTTCCTCTTCTTACTGTCTATTCTGCCTCCAAGGTAATTGCACTACATGGTTTATGACCTTTTCATAAAGTGTTAACTGAAGTTGGACTCATCTCAGCTTACCATGTACTGAAGAGAAATCCATCTCATCTTATGAATTATTCTAATTGACCAGCGTACTGATAATTTATTGACGATGGTGATAGAAGTTTGTCCAATATTTATTTAGAAGAAGGGATGAAGTGAGTTTTTTTTTTCCCTGTTTTTATTCAAAATAAATGAGTCGGTGACTAACTCAGTTCCTGAGGTAGTGTACCAATTAAATGTTTATAGGAACATGTGGCATCATAATGTTTTATCACAGTCTCATGTGCATTTGTTACCTTAAATACAGCCTGCTGTTCACAGTTTTCCTGCTTAATTTACTGCTGTCTTAATCCTGGGTGACATCAATGTGCTAGACTGCTCTTTGCGTCTTTCATCTGCTGGTACCTTTGATAAGGTCACTTATCGATTTCGCTTTTAATATGTTTTCAATAAAATTTGAGATTTTGATGGATGTTTTCTGTGTCACATTTTTGCCACCTTAATAGTGGCTTTACAATTTAATGACCTAGCTTTATTTCATTCAGGCGTTTGTGGACTACTTTTCACGAGGACTGCAGGCTGAATACAAGAGTAAGGGGATCATGATTCAGGTAAAGTTTATACCACTGCTAAACACCCACACGTTTATAATAGAATACTGTGACATAACTGTACCTTCAGCCTAAAAAAACAAGTGTCTGAATAGTGTTTCGATATATTACCAAGTTACACGTTTTGACACATTGTAACTTATAACCTCTTTGTTCTCTTCTTCCAGAGTGTGTTGCCGTTTTTTGTTGCGACTAAGCTGAGTAAAATCCGACGGGCTACGCTGGACAAGCCCAGCCCGGAGCGCTACGTTGCATCTCAGCTCAACACTGTGGGGCTACAGACCCAGACCAATGGCTACCTGCCCCATGCCATAATGGTAAGTCTTTATGTGTAATACTGGAGCAGCATTTATCCAGCCTTGGTATCATCTCTTTGCAGTGTGGACACCAAAGTTTGCACACACAGTAACAAGGCATTGTAGGATTTTCAAATTGATACCATACGTTCATCTACTAAAAATCCAGGACAAGTTTGAATATCTTTGATGTATCATGTGACATGTCACATTTCCCTGTCTGGTAATGCGATGGATGTCTGGGTTTGGTAGTTGCCAGGAGACGGAACTTGTCTGATTACATTGTGCCAAGTGTAAAGTTTGGTGGAGAGAGGATTATGGTGTGGGAATGAGAGTTTAGCGCGGAAAAACTGCACAGATTCCTGACTTCAACCTGATATAACACCTTTGGGATGAATTGGAGCAGAGACCGCGAGCCAGGTCCAGCGTCAGTGTTTTAATCCCACAAATGTGCATCTGGAAGAATGGCCAAAAATTCCCATAAACACTCCTAAACCTCATGGAAAGCCTTCCCAGAACAGTTAAAGCTGTTAAAGCTGTGATGGCTTGGCCCCCATCATATTAAACCCTATAGACTAAGAATGGGATGTCAGGCGAGGGTGAAGGCAAATGAGCGAATATTTTGGCAATATAATGTATGTTTTGAAAACACCTTTAGCTGTCTTAGGAGCAAAGATTTGTGTAACCAATTTAACAAAAAAAATCAAATACATTTCATTTGCACAATACAAAATCCTCACTGTATCTGCAGATGGATTAGCTTTTCTTTCAACGGCTGGCAATAACTAACCATGACTAACAATACTGGCATGCTATAGCTGCTTTGACATTTGTGTGTACAATAAACCTGCTGCTGACAATGACTCCAGCTACGCTGAAAGTGCTTCGGTTAGTTGGAACTTAAAATGGCTCGACAGGCCAGTTCTTACTCGGTAAATGGTAGTCTTAATGACAATAAAAGATAGGAGAGCACAGCTGGAGCACATAAAAGCGATGCTATTTTAACACAACTGGTTTCTCTGTAGTAGTAATGGATCTGCTGCAGCGTAACACTCACGATAACAAGTGAGAATCGTACTGCAGGTAGTCGAAGTATGTGATGGCAACAGGACTGAAACCCCATCAGGCGGCAGTTTTACTTTATACAAAATAGCCTCCTACAGGCTCATCTCCATTCACTGAATTAATGTTGTGTCAACAGTTGCTAAAGCATCTGTCAAAAGGTAAACATCCTCTGAAATAATGGAGTGGGATGCTCGGCTATCTTTTCAGTATTGTCTGCATCCTAACACTGCAATTACTCTGCAGAGAAATGAGCATCAGAAATGAGATGAAAACACAAACATAGTTTTGCTTCTCCTTTTTTTTTTTTTTTTTTTTCCCAGAGGCATCTTCGTTTTAGGAGAGGTCACTAAGAGCAGCAGTCATTTTCTCCTTACAGTTCCTCCATGCTGTGCTGTACACCGGTGAACTGTGTGACATGAATATCAATGATCTTGTTTATTGATGTGCATATAAATAAGAATAGGGTCTATTAAGAGCATACAGGTGGTCAATAAATTCTAATCAGCATAAGTAAGCTTTCATTATTCCCGGGGAAGATTTTTCTTTTTTTTTTTTTTGTGGATAAGATAAAGTCAGCACAACTCTTTTCTGCCTCAAGCCCCTGAATGAGGTGCAGTGAAAAGGTTTGTGTGTGCAGAATCAAAGGCTGTACCCGAGTTATACTTGCTTCAAGGTTGTCTCATTACAGCTCCCTCTCCGTAGTCCCGTTCTGAACAGTTGCAGGTTTGCATTTGTTATTTCACCGTGGACCTTGAACTTAAATAGTATCGGACTCGCCCAACTTTCACATCGAGTATCGTCACTCGTGGTGAGCCCGGTCTCCAGCCCGCATTCTCGAAACTGTAACTGAAGTTAAACAGTATGTCATTATTACATACAGTTATTGATATGCTGGTGCCAAAAACAGTGTTTTTGATAAAGCATGCAACCCAACCAGTCAGACTTACCAGTGTGATGACTGTGTGACTCTTCACTTACCTAGTAAATGTGGGAGAGTGAACAAAAGTTGGACTAGGCAGCAAGAAAAAGCTGAAACTGAAAACTATTAGAGACACTGACGTAACAAAGCAGTACATAATACAGTAAATGTCCCCGTCAAAAGTTTGGGCAGACTCATGTAATCCTGCTTATAGTGATACCTGGGTGATTGTCTTGCAGCAGTGCATCAACATTTTAATCAAAGGCAATGTATCGTAATAGTAAGCACTTTAAAGTTACTGAATGATTCCCGTCCCTGCTGCACAGGTGAATCCTTCCCTCGGGATCAGAATGTATAGCGGGGTCATCCGAGGCGGCAGCGGTGACTGAACTGTCGTGTATGCCCGCCTCAGAGCGACATCAACGTAGTTGTTTTCAAATGATGTATTTGCCAGATCGGTCTCTCTGCAACTCATTCGTCCTCCTCACGCAAGTTGAGGGTTTGTCTTTGTCACACAGTGGAGGAGGTCCAGCACGCGCTGCTCACTGGCACATACAGATGGCCGTAGTGCGATTTTTCTTTGTCCTAATGCTGACACAAAAAGCCACACCGACTTTTCATGATTACAATCACCTCGGTTTTAATATTATGTCAATTTAGATAAGAAGTGAATTTCAGCTTTAAAGTAAATCATGCATGAAAAGGAAAAAGCTGAGAGGAAATTACTAATAATTATCTGGATGTGTTTCTAAGTCTCGGAAATGCTCATTGTACTTAAACTGTTCCTTGATTGTAAAATAACTTTACTGTAATCATAATTGAAATCACTGTGATACTGTTGTCTTTAAAGGTAAGGTAGCAGACTTTTTAGCTAAAGCAGAAACGATTGTATGAGTTTAATTTGAGCTCCATATTAGTTTACCATGTGTAGCATGCAAATGAGATGGATTTACCCATAGAGTCAAAGGGGAGAGAGACAGGACTTTACAACTGGCTATAAAGAAACCATGGGATTGTCTGCGTAGCGTTTGATGACATCAGTGAGAAAAGATTTGCATAATGCTGAAATGGTTTTATGATCTTTATGCAAAATACACAGTTATTGCAGGGACTTCTACTAAAAGGCGTGTAGTTCAAGCATAATTTGAAAAGGGCACGGGCATTAAAACGGCACAATTGCTGGAATTTTCCTGCTCGGCAACGTGCTCGCCACATTTGTTGCTCCTGTGGGTTGGAAATTAATAATGAATGCTAATCTGTTATTTGTAAATGCCACCAGCTGACCATGTAATTTCCCTCTGTAGGGTTGGGTGACTACAGCTCTGCTCCCAGCCAAGATCCTCAACAGCTACGTGATGGGGATGGGTCTGTCCCAGCGCGCTCGTTACCTCAAGAAGCAGAAGCAGGGATAGAGGGATCGGTGGAGGCCAAGACGGAGGGAATAACAACTCGCCCGACTACCATCATCATCATCATGGATCCGAGCAGACGAACGTGACAGTTTCTGGGCAAACATCTCAGTTTTGTCTCCCTCTGATATTTGCTAGCTCATAGAGGATGTGAGGCAGTATCTGGCCACATTAAAAGCATTCAATCCAAACAGTTGTGCAAACAATATTGATTTAAGCGTTGCTCTTTACTAAGTGAACAGCTTTAATGAATGGGACACTAATGTTAAACTAAAACCAACAACAAAAAAACTAACCATCTGTCTGCAAAGCGTAATCAAAAAACGAACCCCGCGGGAGAAGATTTAAAAGATTTGGACGTGTCTGTTGTTTCAGGCCTCCTGTGAATTTGTGGACTAGCTCCAAGCTGCTTAATAAAAATTGGAGGCGCTTACTGTTTTGAAAGCACTTAGTGAGTTATCAAGACTTATGAAAAGTTTATTTTTTTCAACCATTTCTACTGTGATTTAAAAACTTCCTTAATTCCATCATTTTTGTGTTGTTTTATGTGTCGTCTGCAAACGCACACCTTTCCTTTGGAAAGTACCACATGCTTATTCAAAAACATTCTTTTTTTTTTAACTTCACTAACCCATCAACAGTAGAGGAAGGGGCTGCTTGTGTCATTTAACCCAACTATACTTGATGAAAATGAAGAGCATAGAGGGTTAATTTGTGATGGTTAGAATATTTAAAATGTGTTTTTTTTCTTACATTCATGATCGATTTTCCGGAGCGTTGTCACAACAGACATCCCTGCTGGGAATTCTTGAAATTCCAAAAATGTATTTTATTCAATGATAAATGAGCAGGTGGCTATTTCTATGTCTGTGTGTGTGTGTGTGTGTGTGTGTGACAGTAAGTGGGTCACGTCGACATTTATCTCCATCTTTACACCCATTTTATTCTTTTTTTTCACAGTATTGGATTTGCTGAAATGTTGAGCTTTTTGTTTAATTTGTTGAAAAGAAAGTCTAATCTGACATTTCTGTGATTTTTGACTTCATCCAGTATGGCAGTAGTAGTCTCACCTTTTACTTCATGTACTTTTTTCTGGAGTAATCTAAATGTTCTTAAGATGTACTGTTGTTGCAGACGTCAATAAAAATGCTTTTCAACTAACTTCATCCAGTCGTTTGTCTAGACTTCCTGTGCTAAAAGGCTGGTAGGGAATTTATTTTCATCCCGCTGGGCGGGCAACGTGGACACGCAAGTTTGTGTATACAATAAATAAAGAAGAAGATAAAGTAGGATTTTTACATTTATAACCATAGGTGTATCTTAGTCTGAAGCTGAGGGGTAACACTGGTGGCTGCCAGTATTTTTTGTAACTGGCATTTTGAATTGGGTATTTTAGCCAACTATCCACTTATCCTTATCAGGGTCGTGGGGAGGAGCATATCCTAGCTACCATAGGGCGAGAGGCTGGATAAACCCCGAACAGGTTACTAATCTGATACAGGGTTTAACACAGTGAGACACACAACTATTCGCACTCACGTTCACACCTAGGGGCAATTTAGACTCACCAATTAACCTAAACCCCATTAATTGCATGTCTTTGGCTTGTGGGAGGAAGCCGGAACTCCCACGCAAACACCGGGAAAATGTGCAAACTCCACACAAAAAAGGCCCCGGCCGTACTGGAGACTCAAACTCAGGTCTTGCTGTGAAGCAGCAGAACTAACCACAGTATGTGTCATATCTTTTAAACTGTATTAATCAAGCGTCTTAGTTAGGGGCCTTTTTAGTTTTAGTTTTATTCCTTGGGATTTATAGTTAGTTAAAATATAAATTAGCTTTGTAGACAGTCATCAGAGACCAAAAAATTGCAGTTCATCATATGGCCACTTGAGGCTACTGCGAAAAGTGAGTCGATCCCCACTGATTCCAGTGTTAAAGTGCCAAACAAGTTTGGTCTCTATAACTGAACACCTGCACACCTGTGCGGATGGTGATTCGTTTATTTAGTTAGTGTTTCAAAGAAAGCAAAGTCTAATATGTTTCGTACATATGGAGAGGAAGAATAGTGGATAGTGAACAATGTATGGCAACCGTGGCGACCCCTAAGTGGAACAGCCTGAGTCAAGAAGAAGATAAATGGCTACATTTTTATTAAAGCTTAAACTCTGCATCA
>VUQR01009017.1:7686-24342 GCA_015108515.1 Hemichromis elongatus | reverse complement strand
GGTCTCTACATATTAGTATTTCCGAAGGATATGTTGTGACTTACCTTCAAAATTATACAGATACTGAGAAATATAAAATTTGAATCCCTTTTCTCTTTTGCTCTGAGGTGCGGGGGACGACAAGTCGATGAACATCATTTACAGATATATTGGGTAAATGCCCAAGACATCTAGAGAAATGTAAATCGCCGCTTAATTCATTCATTTGGTTAACTTGTTTTGGACCCGGCACACATTGTGTTGTCCCAAAAAGACTTTTGTTTAGCTAATAATTTCAGCAGTAGTGGTTACTTAGGGGAAAACGCGCATTGTTTTTATTTGCGTTAGTGTGGCAATATTGCTGCTGACATGCCGAGAGACTCACTGTGTGGATATTGTTTTTACTGTCACACCTTTGGTATATGCACTGGGCTTGGATGTGTGGCTGCTTAGTACACAGGTGCATCTGGAAGTAATCTAGACAGACAGAAAGGGGAAGTACATACTGCATGATAATGAATTGTATCATAGCACTCTTCAGCACATGTTTATTACTGGTTGTATGGGTTTTTTTTTAAAGGTCTATTAAAGTTAAAATATAATCTTTGTTAGTGTCTTAGTTATAACATTTCCATAAAGTGTACCTAGGTCTTAACCAGTTATTGTTAGAGTAATATGAATTACACTCTACTAGTCCGATACTGCTGCACTGCATCTGAAAAAATTCCCACCATTACATGTATATAATTAAATTACTGTAATTTTTATATGGTTCTTTTTAACCCGATTACTTATTATTTTTTTATTACTCGTTATTTTTAAACCGAGTAACCCCAATACTATGTGCCTTTTGTCAGGTTAGCCAGTATAACCTTTTTCTCATCCCTCTCCTCTGTTAGCTCATCTTACAACAAACATTTATCTCTCTCTCACTTATAAAGACACTGAAGGCACAAAGCAAAATAAAAAATGAAATAAAAAAGCAGGTCTCTGTGCATTAGTTTATTCTCAGTGATTTCCTTTGTGTCTGGGGCGAATTCCTGCTTTGGCAGACGCTGTTCTTTGTTTGTCTGCTCGCTCTCCTTTACTGTTCATGTGATTATCGGTCAGTGTGGACTTACCCATGTGTGGGCAGGATCTGGACTTTTAAAAAGCAGAAATGTTTCATTTAGCACCTTGTGGCTCTATCTCCCTGACATCACAACTAGGTCTGCATCACACCACTGCTAAAGTATTTTACTAACATTCAGCAGACCATGCTAATTTAACTTTCTATTCACTCTGTATGCATAGAAAGAATAAAAGAATTGAACAGTGAAATACTTTGAAGAGGCAGTTTTGGTATTGAGTTAAAATTCTTTTGCTCAAAAAACAAACAAACCAAAAAAACACTGACCAAAGTCTTCCTCACAATCCACTCCAGCTGTCGCCTGATAAATGAGTGGAGGGTTAAACTCTGAGCAGGGTTAAAGTTCCCTTTTGTGCTAAGATTACATTTTTGGTGGCTCAGCAAATGCACTTTGCTAAGGACATTAGGCTGCATACATTTTTAATTGTTAAAGCAGTCATACCGACCTAAAGGTCATGTTCTAATTGGCCCAGAGTGGAAATAGTTTTTAACCTTTGTTGCATGACATAACCTCAAACTATCTAAAACCACAAATTCCTGAGTGAAGTTCAGTAACTGGCAAAATCTTTACTGGCAACCTTTGCACTTTCTTTTGATGAGTGGAAAAAAAAAATCAATCCAGTTTCAGTTCTTCTTTGGTGAGACTGAAGATTGTGTTTAGTTAAGCAAATCAAGGACTGTAACAAATATAAGCTGTTCATCAGACACTCAGGTCACATACAATGTCTTCATGACAGCCAGTGGGTTGTTTTGTGTTGATCACAGCACACTAACACAAGAATATACCCTCCAGGTGGGAATTTACTGTCCTGATTACTGAGAATTTCAGCACATGAATCAAAGGAAAGGGCTTGTGGGTAGCTGGAATTGTTTGACATTCTGCTCTGCTCCACAAACTAATCAATAAGCATGACCTTATTCTTAGTCAATAGCCCCTATTTGGAGCATGAAAAAAAGGGAGAGAGGAGACATCAACATTTTTCTAGTGTAAAAATACACAGAAGGGTAAAGTATCAAGGTTATTTACCAGAATGACTAATCAGTTTGCTCTTGCTCATTTTTACCCAGTATTACGGTAATACAATTAGTGCAACTGTCTAACTGCACTAACTCTAAAGAAAGGCCACAGAAGAGAGAAGACAGTTTTACTTTGCCCTTTAATTGACCTGAGTCCTTTAACCTTGTCAGGATAAATGTTTTCGTGCTCTGTTAGAGAACTGGCTTTCTGCCATGTCTTCTTAGGTGATTATGTTGTACTAAAATTTGAAGGATATCTTAAGAGCGACATTCCTTTTTTCTTACAGACTTTCATGGCTAACTGTGCGGCAAACAGCGTTCTACATCTATGCCTGTAATATTTTATTTCTTCTAGATATTCTCCACAAAGGATAGAGTTTGCCCCTATAGGAAAAAACAAACAAACTATTTGATCTATAGTAATGCCAGCCAAAGACTAAAGTTCACCCTGACCCTAATCAGGGAAATGCTGTTTGCTGACAATGCTTGACTGCTCTGCCACTCAGAAGAAATGTTTCAGACATTCATCAGAAAATTAGCACATGCCTGATTGGAGTTTAGCCTCACTAGGCAATCTGTGACCATCCATCCTTTGAACTTTAATGGTGTATTGATCATGCAGTGAATGGTATACCTGCCCTGTAAGGTTTTGGATGAGCCCCAGGTTGCACATATATATAAAAATGAGCATAAACTTGGCCTGTGAGTTTATTGTATTAATATGTTTATTTGGATTTTAAACCAAACTTGTGACAAATTAAAGGCCTGAATAAGTTAGCTTTGAAATGCAGCTGTATTAAAATACTTGCATTCAGTCCACCGGTGGTTCCCTGACTTGATACATCTGATTATTTTTTTTTTCTATTTTAAATAATATGAATCATATTCTTGTGTGGAATGGAGTAGCTGGGGAATCTGGCCACCTCAAACTTGTGATTGGTAGTCAATCCGCTCGACCACGTGAGCCTCAGTCGACCCTGATTTCTTAACTTGTGCAACACCATAAATGCTGTGAAAGACAAACTATCAAATGGCTTTTGTAGGCTTTTCACTCTGCTTTTGAATGTGGTCACTCAAACTATCTGTAACCTTTTTTAATTTGCCTTAGAAAGTAGTCACACAGTGCATTCTCTAAACCACTTTAAGCATACCACAATCTCCAGAGAGTGCGCTCCAACCATTATCACAACTCACACTGAAGGAATTCCATTTGGAAATACTGTTTAACCAAAGTATTAAGAGATTCCTTCAGGATATTGGTTAGGATCTGCAAGCTACAACCGCTCCAGTGCAGGATTGATTGGAACTGCTGGATTTTAAACTGTGTTAATGTCTGTGAGACAGGCGCCACTGACACATCTGTTCATCTTAACTCATTTCTTGGTGGGATGTTATTTCTGTTTAGTAAGTAATTAGTAGCAAAAGGATATGCACATCCTGCCTATTTCCTTTGTACTTGATGTGGAAGCTCTGGTGACAACTTTTTTTTTAAACAACTAGCAAAGAAATATGCAGATTTCAGCTGACAGATGTACAGCTGTGTTGATCCAATTCCTGATTTCACTGTGATCATTTTCTTTCACTGTTGAATGTGGCTATAGCTTGCTGTACAGGAATATGAGAGTTTTTTTTCTTTTAACCCACCAGGAGCGCTGTAATTGATTAATTGTTTCTTTAGTCAGAGGAAATGATATTTAATGAGCAGATGCAAGATATGTTTTAATTGCTGAGTGAATCCGACAACTGCTCGGTGATTCAAAATCAAAATATATTGACTCTGAAGCGTAGGTATTCAGAGCAAAATGTGGGAAACGTGATGAGAAGAAGGGCATAATTAATCAATGGCAGCCTTGTGCCTTGCGATGCCTGCAAAAGATATAGAAGACAAATGCCGGATCTGCTTCACCCCATTAATAACTTCCATGAGCTGATAGATGATTAAACACATAGGCTACACAGTCAATCATCTTAAAGGGCTTTACTTTTATTTGTGCAATTAGCTAGCAGCTTTATGCAATGCAGTTGCCTAATAACAGCTGAGGGTATTCGACCTGGTGCAAGACTGACAAATCTATTGTTTTTCAGCAGTTGCGCACACACACATCAGTGTAGTATACAGGCCTGTAAATGTGGCACAGGAAACATTTATGCATGCCGCTAAAAGGATAAAGCCACATGTGGCTCGGACCACTCTGTGAGTGGTCACATCTTAATGTATCATCAATGTATGTTGGGTGTGTGCTCTCTCCTTCAGCAGTCTTGTTGTGACCAGATCCTAGAAGATGCATTTAAATGCCTGTTACAAAGAAAGACTCATGAGCTGCTGGTGAGCTACCGCATTTTCTGCTGGAGTGTGATTCACATTCTCACATTGCCAAAGTCAGCAAACCAGCCAAATCTTCTTTGGGGATTATCATTGTCATTAATTGGATTTTTAGCCTAATCATTGATGATGTAATTTCTATTTTTACTACCAGACGTGGTACAAATACATTTAAATGTTTTTTTTCTCTATTATCTTTAATGTGTCACTTTTCTGCCACCCGTGGGAAGCAGAAAATTTAGTCAATTTCTTGTATGTAACATTGGATTTGTAATTGGTAGATTTATGTCAGTAGGACAGACTCTGCCGCAGAGCATTATGGGAATGCTGATCTAGCAGGTTGTGGAGGATTAGGGTCAACATGAGTAAGAAGCTCAGGCCTCTTTTCCGCAGCTTCGGGTTTTTATTCTGCATTTAGTTTAATTAAATATCCTTATTGGCATAATTGATATCCTAATGAAATTTGTGCCGCTTTGCCTAACGCTTTTCCACACCTCACCACGGGATGTACTTTTCCAGTCAGAGTGCATCAGTCTCCCAAGCGCACATGATGCCTTACATACACAAATACATAGCCAAAGAATTCAAATCCCATGCGGTCCTTAACCAGTGAGCCGGTGCGATTCTCCCACAAGCACACAGTGAAGGAGTCTTGAGGTTAGTTGGTTCAAACCCAGCAGGTCTTGCACCCATCGCCCCGCTCTCCACTCATTGGCTTTGTCATAGCAGCTGCGATAGTGTCTGTGAACAGAGAGCATTATTCATGTCCTCAGAGGGGGGCAAGTCCTAATTGAAATTCCAGTCTTTTCCACTGGAATGAAGTGAAGCAGCCGACATCCACTGTATTATGCTGGGCCTGTCACCTTGAAAGGCCCGCTGGAGACGGTTAGAATTCCTGGGTAGAAGAAAAGTGATGTATAACAAAAGGGACCAACGAAGCAAGACAAAAGATTCTGGTTGGATGAGAGCATTACAGCAGCAACTTCTCCTCTGTACTGCAGGGCTGAACTGTCTGTGGTTGCTGGCTGCCAGTGGGGTGTGCATGCTAATGACTGAGTGAATGAATCAGTGCCATTCTGATCGAGGGGAAAGGAGCACAAGGAGCCCCTTTCTAGTTTGTTCAGCAGCCTACTGTCTTCATCTCTGTACTGTCTCAGAATAAAAAAGAAAAAAGTGTACGCATGGACTTACACAGGGCTTTTCTGACTGATGAGTTAAGCAATTCATCAGTTAAATCTCAAAAACTAAGGTTTGCACAATAGTTTATAATCCATCCTCCTGTTGTGAGAATCTAGAAAAATTCCAGACTTATTAAAAAGGTAACAATTTTCTTTGGTGTGTGAGTGCTTTTGGTGTTTAAAAAAAACAAAAAAAAAAACACACGCAGCAACAGCAGTAATTTCCGGATTTCAAGATGTGTTCCACTGGAACAACAAACCTCATTTGGTGATGACAGTGCCAGGATCAGGATCCCTGTTCTGACTTGTCCGCCTCGCCTAGTCAGAGTCGTTGCTCTGTTTTTGTTGGATCACTCATCAACTTTGCTCTGGATTGCACATTTTATTCCCCTGAAAGTCATTGAGTGCATTGTGTTGGTCTCAGTTTTTCTCTAAAGTGATTGAAAATATTTTTCTTCAGTGTGAAAAAGGGAAATATTATCAGGATAACGTTAAATTTGCCAGGTAATTCAACTACGTATGAATGGGTTCAAACATCTGGGAACAACTAATTTATTTGAACATACAAGAACCAGTGCCAGTGCCATGTATCGTCTTCGCAAGAAATTTAGAAATTAAGGTATTTGCACATTTTTCTATATATGTCTCGACTAGAAAAAAAACCGCATTGTGTTTTTTATCATTCTCTTTGCCAGGGATTGAGCTGTGCCTGCCAGGATGGCGATTTTCCATGACCATGGTGGCCAACTTTGTGGTTTTGGGTGGTCGGCTCTTGATGCCTGGAGTGGCGTACCTCTGTCACAACTGGCAGGTACTTCAAGCTGTCATCATCTGTCCCCTGCTGCTTATGCTGTCCTACATTTGGTAAGGAAAAGACCTTAGCATTTGCTGCACTTTGGTACCGGCTTATCTTATCTTGATTTTGCTATTCTGTTAAACTTAAAGTATTTTTTTTTTTTTCAGTTTAAATTTTACACAAGAGTTTTACAAAAAAATCCCACATAGATGCATTCACGGTGATCAGGTGTGCCTCGATTTATTGATTTTCCTTTTTGTAAATTAAACATTGTTTAACAAAAGACGCATTTGCAGATTTTTAAACAATTATTATTAGCTTTTACAAAAAATAGTCTCTCTGTTGACCTTTTTAGTAGTTAAGTCCAAGCTGAGGTATCTTTTACACTTCTCTGCTCAGACTTTTTCCAAAGCATAAGCAACAAATATACCATTTATTCACCTCACTGAACACAGTTCTGTAATAGTGCTGATGTCTACAAACATGGCAGGAATATAGATTTTGCCAGAGTTTCATAGGCCTTGGTATCTTTGATGTCCCTGCAGAACAAAGGGGGGTTCTATTCAGTAAGTTATCCAAAAGCAATCATCTTGTCAAACATCATTCTCTGTCATGCATTATGCTTTCATTAGCGTAAGACACAGTGTGAAGAAGGGATGGAAATACACCTTAGGCATACATCAGGTTAGTCATTGTGATTTAGTAAATAGGAAATGTTGATATGTCCTCAGTTCCACTGCTCCAGTAATAATATATAAAAAAAAGCATTCCTTATCACTCAGCAGTTTGGTGGCTCAGCTGTTGAATGGGATTTGTAACAGTTGTATGCTGTGATGCAATCATGGCCTTGTTTGCTAAAGGCTCCACAATCCAAGGACATGAGGCAGGTTGTGAAACTTGTGGTACTTCTGATGGTACCACAAGTTTGGACGTTGCACAGTGACCTCTGAGAGGTTCACTATAAACTTTTATTATCAATCCAGCTATCTAAAAATCTGTCATGTGATAGCGTGTCATCAACGTGGGATGGCTCTGTCACACACCACACATATATATATATAAAAACACAAACACGAGCTTTGGGGTAATTTCCAAAGTATAAAGCTGTGTTAACTTTTCTGATTAACTAATCAGTTCATTACAAGTGGCTGACTCTGCAAACATCTGGAAATCAGCTGACTGGGTTGAAAATGTAAACAGTGCAGGTGATCTAATTAGGTTGGGTGAGGGTGGTGGGGGGGAGGGATTGTTGCAAACCACAAATGTAGAAAATGATGAACCCTGCACTTCTACTTTGTAGACATAAGTCAATCCAAATGCAGCACCACTCGTTATATTATTGACTGTATACACATGTACTCTTTCTGCAACTGATACCTAACCTCTTTGAGGAGTTTGTGCAACAATATGGAAAATAAATGCCAAATAATAGAGCGAACCAAATGTAAAACAGGGGTGAGACAGTACAACTGTAGATTGTGTTCTTTTGTGTCACACTGCAGCCGACCCATTGCCTGTTTGAGATCTGGTGTATAGCTTAAGCTTAACATTGCAGTTTTCCTCTCTGCCTTATATCCAAGCTGTGTTGAAATGGCACACTGACAGACAAAAACAAGATTTAATACTGCAAGCCCTTACAAAGTTAGGGTTCCACATACAACCTAATAAAAGGAGGACTCTATTTTTCTTTTTTGTTTTTTTCCCTGACTCATTTTTCATGTCATATTAAGAAGGACATCCCCCATCTTTTTGACAGGATCTTCCCTGAGTCACTGCGTTGGCTGCTCGCCACTCAGCAGTACGTTCGCTCCAAGTGGATCATGGGACACATAGCGAAGAAAAATCAAGTGAACGTGGCGCTTGACCCAGATAACATCCTCGCAGGTAATGAATCCTTCAACAGTAATTTAAAGATATCACACTTAATGTCTGCATTTTACATTTTGATATGTTGTGCGCAACATACAGTGATTAATGTTTGAAGTTTCACATTAAAATAGACATCATCATGTTCTGGCTTCCCTGCAAAGGTGTCCGCTAGGCTTTTATTTTGAAAGGTGTGCTGTGCATCTCCAGCTGTGCTGTCCAAATGAGACGGTTGACAAGGTTATATACATTTCCAGTCTTGTTAATGTAGTAATAATCCACTACAGAGGTAGCGTTAGGTGTTCAACATTGGATTATGGCACTCTCAAATGTTCATTAATATCATTATAGCTTGGATGGGTGGACATGAGCTGACACAATAGTGGGCAGATGGCAGAAGGTTGTAGGTCAGGCATATGACCCCGTGTTAACTGTCTGTACTCAGACCAGCCAGAGCAAAGCAGATTGGAGTGTGTTGTTGTGAAAATCAATAGCAGATTTGTATAAGTGGTTGCTTATTATATATACTTTTTTCCTGTTTTTGTCCTGCCATTGCATAGTTATCAATCCTTTTTGAAACATGAAAGTGTCACTATGAGATAAAAGGCTTTAAGAGGAGCCACAGCGTGAAATTGACGGCATATTTTTAGAAGTCAATCTCTGTGCTGACTCTGAGCATTTAGGGAAATAAGTGCACTACATTTATCTTTTTTCTTTTTTAATGTCTAAACTTTCCCATATAGTAGAGAAGCATTTGCTACTTTTCTACTTCTAATTGCTCAGCACTAAATGATGCTATAGAAGCAGACTGAAGCGTGTCTTATGCACGTATAATAGCTTTGGTCTGAGGATAATTAATCTTACTCAGTGTTTGTCAGGGGATCACTGGAAAACCTGAGTGGTTAGCCAGCGATAACCTTCGCATGCCGGAGTCAATGTGAAAAATAGAGTAGCATGAGGCAGAGGTGTGTTACCGTAGCAACCTGCAGACTGATACCAAAACAGTAAGTGTGTTATGTCATGTATCACGAGCAGCTCAGGGGTGTTGCCCGCTGGTAGCTGTTCTCCTGTCAGTGTTACCATACCTGCTTGACAAAGCGGTGGGATGGTACCTGTGTGGAATGAATGAGCTCACTGAAACACATGGAGTTTCTGTGGTTTCAAAGCCAGACAACTGTCCAACTTTTACTTGTTATATTTACAGTATTATCATTCAAATTTGAAACTTTCCAGAACCCTATTCCTTTAGATGGGTTTTAAACATTTGATTTTTGCCTACACTTTAAGGTAATTCTATTTTATGCTGATTATTCAGGTTTGTGTGCTACTGCACTCCAGTGCAACAACAGCTGGATGGTGACTTTTCAATTGATATGCCAGACAAAACAAATGCATACAAGAAAAAAAACTATACTTCTTTGATGAGCTGCTTATTTTGTAGTTTTTTACATTCATTTTTCAATTTATTAATTACATAAAAAATAGTTTGTTCGTTTTTCTAATGTTAGAATGTTAGGATGCCCGTACATAGAAAAGCAGACTGCTTGTATAAATGGGCGAATGAGGCAAGTTGTATAAAGTGGTTTGAGTGCTCAGGAAGAGTAGAAAAGTGTTATATAAGAAAAGACCACCTTAAAGTACATCAGCATACACCTTCAATTGTAAAGGTGAAACAGTAAATGGGGGAAAAAAGAAACAAGTGTGAGTTCTATAATTTTAATGATTTCTTTAAATTATTTTTGACGAGGCTTTAATTCTATCTTGGTTCTCCTGTTTCCAGAACTACAAACATCCCTTCAACAGAAGCCCAAAAAAACATGCATTGTGAAAATGGTTGGGACGCGGACCCTTTGGAAGAATATCGTTGTGCTGTGTGTCAACTCGTAAGTAGCTTCCTTATTCATGTATTAGTACAGATGAAATGAAAGGGCACACTGTATAAAATGTAAAAGATAATTCTGTGTTAAACAATGCAAATCATTTAAATCATGTAATTAATTGAAATGATATAAATTAAGAAATTGTATTTTTATTTATGACTAACATTTCTTGTTCACCTTGAATTTGATGCTTGACCGTCTTTTAAAACGATAGGACATGGGCATTTTTGCCTCGGCTCCTGTTTTAATACATTTCAACACTGTATAAGCATGAAGCAACTAAGGAGGCCAAGTGTGTGGTCTGTTGCAGTTTGCCTTTCTGTCATATTTTTAGTTTTATAATGTAATGATTGACATTTTTCAGTCGGTCACAGTACTCTACTACAGACACGCTGGTTTAGCCTCTGGACCCATCCAGTTGTAATACATGTGTATTGTGTAATGAGCAAGTATTTCGCTAAAAAAACCATGTGAATGGTGGCAATTATCTCTCCAAAACCCACATACTGTAATAATACACAGCACTAACAGTGTCTTTGCAGATGTGTGTGTTTTCCCTGCCATGTGCATTAACGCCCTCTCTTAGCTTTGTAGATAATTGCTTTTGAATTTTGGTGCAAACAGACAAACAAACAAAAAAAGTCAAACATTAAAAATTAAGTACACGTGTTGTGTATTGACCTGCATCCTGGCAACAAGCTAATCACCCTCCTCTTTAACCCAAGGCACACAGGAACCATCATTTCCTGTTTCTAATATATGTAGTCTCATATACATAAAGTTCATTTTCAATCCAACATAGGATCCAATGTAGGGTCTGTTTTCTGCTTTTTACATTGTATTCCATCTTTTTAAAAACAGGATTATATGTGTCAGTGTGCTAAGGAGGCTGTGTGTGTTTGTGAGTGTGTCAGGATTTGACAAAAGATGTACATAATACAGGTACTTGGAGTGCAAGGCCACTCAGACCTGCCATTTTGTGGAGTCAAGATGCCACTATTAACCTGCAGGCTGGATGGAGGATTGATCTTTAGCCGTTCCTTCTCTTGTCCTTCCATATTTGTGCTGCTCTCTCATTTCATCTCCGATGGACTCTTCCTTCGATCTGAGACCTCATCTCTTGCCTGGCAGACTGAGCTCTACCTCTGCTTTAGTGCACAGTGTTCCTGATTCCCTGTTTGCATAAATTTTACATGAGCTTTGTCCTTATGAAACATTAGACAACTAGGAAGGAGGGTGTGAGGGCTTGCTTTTGTTTTGTTTTGTGCATGTGTGTGCACATAGGGTGTGTTTCTGTGTGCCAATAAATCCGTGTTTACACATGTGGAGTTTTTTTCCTTTCACAATACACCGAGATTAGAGAAAACATGAAATAAAGCAGCTCTTCACTGCTTTACATAGTTTACATAGTACCCTTACAAAACATGTAGTTCAGTATATCCTGATGTAGATGCTGTATTGTTTGAGATGTCTCTTTTTTGATGTACTTTTTTCCTGTTTTTTATTCAGGTTAACTGGTTATGGGATCCACCACTGCTTTGCCCGCAGCATGATGGATCCTGAAGCTCTGGGAACCACCATATTCCCTGACTTCTATACATACTATTACACAATGGCGGGCATCGCGGTTGCATCAGGCATTGCACTATGTCCAGCGGTCGGCCTGATGGGCCGTCGTGGAGGCCTTCTTCTGTTTATGATCATCACTGCCCTTGCATCTCTGCTGCAGCTGGGTCTACTTAACTGTGAGTATTACATAGGAACTCTTATAACATGAAAAAGCTCTAGCAATTCCTGAGGAGTGACGCCACTCTCATGCAGTTTATTGAGATTGACCATGGTCAAATCTAAAGTCTACTATATAAAAAAACCTCCCTAAACAAACAAACTATAAAGCTACAACTACAGATTGCAAAATCCTCCCATTATTCAAGAATTCTTAATCACGTAAATCAAAACAACAGTTTAACATTTTGGGAAATAAAGATGGATCAGAATCAGCAAAATCTCAGGTCTGATGATTAAAGTGAAATCTCAACCCAGCAGTGGAATAGCTAGCAAAAAGTAAAGGCAACCAGCCAGCCTGGCTGTGTAGTTCCAGCTTTGAACCCTCCATAAACTACTGAATGTTTTATTTTTTAGCCTAAAATCTTTTGTGCATATCATGCTATACAAGCAAGATAAAAAATATTTATTATCAGAGGAGCGTGGTGTTTGAAGGTATAACAGAATAATGCATTCTTCTTTTGAATTTTTGTAACAGAAAAAGGCCACATAACTACTGTAACTATAAGGTCATTTACTGGGCATAAAAAAGCAAAAATATTAACAAAAAAACCCCCATAGAATTATGTATGTGATACAGATCTTTTGTGTGTAATCAGTGTAATTCTGTTATGCTACCAAATACGGAGCTATTACTTCTCCCAATTAAAACATTTGTTTTACAAATGTCGTATAAATGACATGTGCTTCCAAAAAAAAAACCCCCACTGGCAGTCCATCATTTTTCTATTCATAAATGCACCAAAATTGATGGTTGTTACAAGATTTGCTACTTTTAGTTGCTTTGTTCCCAGTCAGCCCCTGAACATGATTACAATGATCAAAACAGCCAACAACAGTTTATTGAGTTACAAACGAGTTACACTTAATGTTTAACCTGAGTCAACACATCAAGGTTATGCTCATGTTTAATGTTCCCTTTGTTACACTGTGCTGAAAGGCTTAGCTCAACATGTGTGTGTGTTATTCTCACTATTTGTCACTGTTTTCTAATAATTCCTCATTTTTTTTCAATGTCTTTTTAGTGTTGGGGAAGTACAGTAAACAACTGAATATAAGTAAGACTATTTATTCATATATACTCTTAAGTGTTGCATTTTGTTATGTGTATATATATAGTTGCAATATTATAAGTTTTGAAAAATAATTTTTGCTAATTATTGCAACCAGTTACACTCAAAAAAGTAAATTGAATACATTTTAACATATACAGCACTGTTGCCCTTTCACTCCATGTTTGTGTCTCCTGATTCTTCTGCAGATACCACGAGTACAATGAATACGAAATTCACCATTGCCTTCTCCGCTATCGGTATGTTCTCCTCCCACGCAGTCAGCGACCTGAGCATCTTCTTCTGTGCTGAGATTATTCCCACTGTGATCAGGTAAACCCATTGCAAGAGCAAGACTGTACCACCAGAGGAGGGGGAGATAATGTGGAAAGTGTGCTCTTATTTTGCAGAGGAGTAAAACAATATTCTGGCCGACAAGTGTTGCACAATTCAAAATCTTTTTTTTAATCTGTTTTATTGTTCTGAAGAACTTATAATTAATTTTTTAATGTAGCTGTTATGTTTGTTTTTAATCATGACCATCCATTCTACACATGGATTCACTGCTCCTTCTCCTGTTCAATATCGGTATGAAATTCCTGAACTCCTAGAAAAGACAGACTCGCAACTCAGCATCAAATGTAATCCATAACTTGCATAAATTATCCAGCCTTTTGAGAATGTGTGACACAGAACTTGATGTGTAAAAATATAGGGTTTTTTTAAAGCGTTGCTCTGCTAACAGTGTGTGAAGTGCACCATCTAGTGGCTAGCGTTGGCAATGACAGGAAAGGGAACAGCCAACATGGAGGAGAGGGTGTTGGATGGAACAACAGCACTCTCTGCTGCTGCTCAGCAAAAAGGCAGACAAGAAGAGGAGAGTAAATCCAACAAAATTGCTTTAAAATACAAGATTTAGCTTTCCAGAACAAAAAGGAGGTTGTGGTTTACTTAAATTGCAGTCATTTCAGTATTTGTCAGAGGTTTTTAAAGGTTGATGAGATCATCCCAATTCTCTTTTGATATCACAAGCTAATAAATATTCTTTCTTCCCATAGGGGTGGTGGTTTAGGCTTGGTCCTGGCCAGCGCTGGCTTTGGCATGCTTACTGAACCCATCATGGAACTCTTAAATCAGAAGGGCTATTTCCTTCATCACATAATTTTTGCCTGCTGCACTCTCATCTGTATCATCTGCATTCTCCTGTTGCCTGAAACACGCAATCAGCCGCTCCCCGAGACCCTGGCTGATGTCGAGAACTACATTCGTCCACCCCTGCTTCCCCCGAGGAAACCTGGATCACTACACCCGTCTGACAGCACCAGGGACTACACAAGAGTGCGTGACACACCACTTCACGAAGTGCCCGTCATCACGGACTCTACTGCCTCTTCAGCTATTGATTTGACTGGAGGTATGCAGTTAATCGAGATGCACTCTTATGTGGCTGGCCCTAAAGATCCCAACGGTCACTCGGTTTCATCCACAGGCAACATGATGACACTGGGTAAAGATGCCATCACACAGTCCAGTAAAGAACACCTGCTGTCTTCCACTCCTTTACACAAAGCCCCGTGTGTCACAGACCCACTTCTAGCTGCTGCAGAAGAACCTCCAGCAATAGTCCTGGAGTCTGTTGAACCACTGATAGATTCAACCCTTCCTGAAATTAATGATAGTGGTGCATCCCCGATAAGAGAAGCAGAAATCACACCTTCTGCTTCATTGGATTCTTCCCTTTCCCCCGTTCCTCAAACTGTACCCTCCTCTTTACTGATCTGCACCACACCCATCATCGAGCCTCCACCGAGCTCCACGTTAAAATCTCCGAACCCGCTGGATAATGACATCGAAAATATAAGCACAACATCTGACCCGCCTTTGCTCAAAGATACTCACACCACTTCAGCGGGTTCTCCTTCTCCTCCTTCCATAAGAGACAGTCCTCCTCCTACGGATGGAGGAGATGAGGATTTATCTCCTCCTTCCGTAAGGGATCAACCCACCCTCCTTCTCATAGACTCCCAGCCACCTCAGTTAGATTCTACCTCTCCCTATGTTGAAGAAAAATCAGTTTTACCTTCAAACACACCTCCTCCATCCATTGACTCAGCGGACTCTTCCACTCCCGCTGTCATAGATACAGTCAACAACGCAGCACAGTCTCCTTCCATTCTCCCCGTCACAGACATTGCGTGTACCTCCACCCTAGAATCAACCACTCTGACTGTCACAGACACTGAACCAGCCGCTTGCCTCGTCTTAGATTCAATACCATCTTCCATCGCGGATTCAGCCTCCACAGATGCAACTCCCTCGTCTCTAGTGGACTGCACGGTGTCCTCCCCCATAGACTCTGGTGTTCTCTCGATCAGGGACAGCGCCAGCACAGAAAACAGCACTGTCAACGGCATGGCATCATCCTGATCCACTTCTTTAGCCAGGAATTGAAGCTTTAAGTGTCTCACCAGGAGACAGCCACCCACATGAACATTGCATCAATGGGAACAGGAACTGGCCTGCTCTGGCTGCAGGCACTTAATGAAGACTGTTCCCCACCTGGAGTTGAGCTGACATGTTTGCAAAGTTTCCGTTTGTTTTTTTTTTGTTATTGTTTTTGGAGGTTTTTTGTATTTTGTTTTTTCAGTGCTGCTGCACCCTTTTGTGCATTTAGCTACTTAACGAGCAAGCGGGAGAATGCCACAGGCTGGTATGTGACAATGTGACAGTAACTTCTGCTCTTCGTTGAATGTCACTGGAAATCACCAGCGTTTTAACTTCTCTGACATAAATGAACGGGGACAAAATCACTGTCATTTTTAAGAGACTTAAAACAATTCCCGTAATCGCTGAGATGTTTCATCAGGACTGGTGAAGACATGCAATGGTACTAATAGCAAACAAACAAACAAAAATCACTGGTACTTGTGCTCAAAGGTAATGTCAAGATATTTGTATAAAAAAAAGTTTCTTTATATGTATGGACAAGTAAATCTGAATGTTACAAAGTGCTTTTCGTTGCTATAGAGGTAAGCTATCATAATTGGAGTATTATTTTTTTCTTAAAAAGAAAATGCCAAAAGACTACCCAGACCAAAATAAAGTGTAGAAATAGTGCCAAAACTTTAGGGATATAGTGTTTGCCTGTGTGGGAGAATACTCTCCCCTGCTATAGGCTATATGTGGATACCTATTCCAAAATAAGGAAATAAAGAACAAGAATAAACAATGTATCACCATATGATGAATTACAGTTGACAGAAAGCAGCATATCTAGGATGCTTATGAGCAGTGATATTAGTGAAAAAGAATGACCCACATTTTGTCGGTCAGGAGAAACTTTTATTTTTCCAATCATTCAAGCCAATGAAATTTATGGTATGCAAATGTTTTTTTGTTTTGGTTTTTTGTAAATGTGTTGATGTAAGTATATTGATAATTACTTGTTAAGCTTAATTGTTTTTTTAAATTTTTTTTTTAAAAATTCAAAGTATTATTTTGAATAATCTCTCATGGCGTGCCCTTATTGTACAGAGCTATACTTCATTCTTACAGTATTTGTGGCACCTCGCTGTGGTGGCACTTTATCTTTTGAAGTGGGGACTAAGCATGAAAATTTATTGTGAATGTGTCGGCAACAAACAAAAAGGT
>VUQR01009013.1:346-10718 GCA_015108515.1 Hemichromis elongatus | reverse complement strand
CACGATATAAGCCAAATCACTATATTTGTAAGATTTAAATGTGCCATTGCTCACAAGTAAAATGTGAAATAATCAGCAGCTTGTTTTGATTTAAATATTTATTTCCTATAATAAGTTCAACAGGGCAGATGTACTTAGACACATGACACTTCAGTTTCAGATAAATAAAGGCAAATATTGACAACTACACAAAAGGTAGCCGCTAAAGCCTTCAAGTTTCAAAACAAAACAAACAAAACAGACTGCTAAATCGTCAATTCCACTTAGAAACAAAATATTAATTCTAAAAAATAAATCTTAGTTTGTTTTACAGAAGAACAGACAAAACTTTTGTCAATATCAAACTGAGAACTAAAATGAAATTCTCAGTCTCTCCTTGTTGTACAGCTTAGCTTTTCAAACAGTTTTAAAATAAAGATGCTAACAGAACATTGTTTAAATCCTAGGTGCAATCATATATATAAAACTTCTCACAAAAGCCTACAGGTTGCGGGACAGGAAGACAAGTCTACCCACTGCTTCAGGCTTTAAAGCAGCCTTTATTTTCTCAATGCTTCATTTTCGACCGTGTTTATTGGTGGCACGTGTTTAACAAGACAGTAGGCTACGGCATTTGTTATGTCGCTATGTCTCTTAGCTTTTTGTCATATGGTAAGCCGGTGGAGAAAGCCGACCCAACTGGCTGTTGCTGCTTCGCAGAGTTGTTTTCCATGACGAATTAGCGCTTTCAGTCAGAGATTGAGCGTGCTCCAGTGGGTGGCACTGCTTCAGCTGATCAAAAAGGTTTGTTGGATTTCCAGACTTTGTGCTGCTCTGTTTTTTGTCAGACTTCAAATAGCCGAAATACCTCCAAACTACTTCTCTGGCCCTTCCTTTCAACAATCTGTGTTCTCTTCGGTAACCTGGTCACCCAAGCTCTCGGCTGGTTTTTCTCTAGTCGGCACACTCACTTATTACCCACCAGTCTACCGTTGTTTACAGAGCTGTCGACCGCTGTCTTTTTTTCTTTTTAATTAAATGACCTTGGACAAGAAAGCCTAATTTCTGTTGTTCAATACTGAAGAAATTTATATTTTTAAAATTATCAAAAATTGCAGAATACTGCAGAATATTTTTAAGGGTATCTGCTATAAAAAGCCAGGACAGGAAAATCTCCTTCATGTTTTACTGTGTTTTATCCTTAGTTACAGTCACTTTGACACAAAGACATCTGCTCTGATGCTCACACCTCTGATGAAGTCTCACATGTATCAGTGCTGATAAATGATCAGAATTATAATATTTCTGACTGTCTGAGGCAGAACTGAATCAAATCGGGACCTTGTGAATCAGAATCGATGATAGAAACCAGTGATGATACCCAGCCCTAGTAAGTAGACTGGGCCTGACAGAAGTGGATGTAGCTGTGGGTAATGAAAAAAGATTAAAGGAACCATTGATAGCTTTTGTGTTAAGGCCTCATCAGAAAGAACCTTGAGAGCAAACTGCTGCTGAAGCTTAACCATCACCTTACTCAGTTAAGAAAATGGCACATTTTTGCTAAATATGCAGAAATAGATGCACACCCATACAGTTTACGGTAAAGTGAGCTGCCTTGTGTGTACATATGGTGAAGTTACCTCATTCTGATGGTTTCTCTGAGGCTGCTGTGCCATTTGGAGTAAAATAACGTTTACAACATATCTTGTCCCTGGAAATGGTTTGCACTGTTTATACATTTATATTATTTACTGTAGATATTGGTTAAAAATGCTTCATGTTTTGAAAAACTGAAATCTGGAAATTAGAATTGTTGAGCCTTAATTTGTTAGTGTTTTTACATATATTATATTTGATAATAGCAAAATTTGTATATTTATTTGTGTTTGTCTGTTAGCATTTATTTAAAAAAAAACAAAAAAAATAAATCAGACATTACAAATAGTACTTGAGTAGTCTTTTCACCGACTTGAGTAATTTTTTGGATGACTACTTTTCACTTTTACTTGAGTAATAATATTTTAAAGTAATGCTACTCTCACTTGAGTACAGTTTTTGGATACTTGACCCACCTCTGGTGTAAAGACAGGTATGAACACAAAGCTGACGACAGGAAGCGAAGATGAAAATCAGCTCAAAGAGTCTTCACAGTGATGTCGATTATACTTTGGAACTATGAACTGGTAGAAACGGAGACTGCAGCCTGACATCTGTTTGTTAGCTGTTGATGCTCAGGGTCTGTCTGAGCTGGGGTCCCATTCACTCAGCTTTCACTCTGAGTTCTTGACTAACGTAGCGTTAGCATGCTCTCTACCTAGCTTAGCGTTAGCATGCGGTCTGTGCAGGTGCTTGCACTGGATAACGTTTCCACTCTACCATCGTGCTCTCGCCCTCCAGCTCAAAACAAATCTAAGCAATGTCCACATTCACGCAGGAGACTGCGCCAATAGTTTTCAACACACGAACTGAAACCAGCTGATTACAGTGCGAGTGCGAGTGCAAGAACGGGATCGACAGACGGGCCGACTAACATTCCTACTGGACGCTTACCTTTAGATAAGCTCACAAACTCAGAGAACCTCCGTGACAAAGATGTAGTCAGCAGACCGATCCAACTATCGATAAAAAACATTGACGTTAGTAAGACTGTATCATACTCTTCTTCTTTATCTTTTTAGTTTAATGATGTTTGGCAAACCAGCTTAAACGTGCATTACCGCCACCTACTGGACTGGAATGTGGATCAGGAACTGAAAAAAAAAGATCCTTACTATTAAAACCATTCTGATCACAAATCTCAACAGCTGACCACAGACTTGAGACAATGCGTTAACAAGCAGGTTTTCTAATGTAGAATTTGTCTTCAGCTTCTCCGAAATTGTCCTAAATTCCTTCCTCTCCTGGACATCAGAATCAGAATGACTTTATTTATCCCCAAGGGGCAATTAAGAAACAACAGAGCAACATGGTGTTAAAGATAAGGAAAGGGCACACACAGACAATAAGAATTAGATTGTAATAGGCCTGGCATTTTAACAGTACATACTAAACAGATTCCATTGTTTTTGCACTGCATTCCTATTAGGTGCTTGTCTATTTCTTCTCTCTGGTACCTACCCTTCCAGTGACTAACATATTTCTGAATGTTGTATAAATGCTGATATCCCAGTGCTCCTGCCAAATTCTTGGGATTCTGTATATTTATAATACGTTTAACTCCAGCTTTGCTCAATGTATCTGCAAATCAAGAAATTGTGATTTCAATGACTGTCTTGCCAGAACATCTATAACCCTCATTTACTTCAGGTTGGTAATTACATGCAATATATTTCTGATAAATCAGCATCTCTGATAAATTGTTGAAAATCACACATGTTGTTGCTGTCTACATAGAAAGAAAGCTATTAAAAAAGAAAGATATTTAAAAGAAATTCACTTTTAACTATTACATTTGCACTCAGTCTTCTGCCCTCAGCTGAATATCTCTATCCAGCTTATGCAGCGAGCTAAACATTAAATGGCTTCAGTAAACATTGAAGAGACCATGTCGCATTCTTCAGAGCTTTACTGATCCTTTTCCTTTTTTGTAAAACTGTAATAACAGAAACAGAATACAGTGTATTTACTTTTGATAAAAATAAACAAATATTACATTCAATATTGCTGCCATATGTTAACAGTCACTACACAATCTCAGCTTGCTAAACACTCAGTAACCTTCCTCTTCTATAGGAATATAATCAGAATACAACCAATGGGGCAGCAGGTTGACCCTTGAGTTGTTCTCACTAACGAAGATTCATTCAAACTGAAGGAAACACGGTAGCAGCTAGTGTGCATTTATAAATGTCACTGTATCGATACAATATAAACCACGCCAAATATGTTATTAGACAGCTCTTTAAAATTAGAGAAGCAAGTGTCCATAGTTGTGGAAACAAGTTTTTATCAGTTACGTGAAATTGCCAAAGCATCTTGCTTATCATCCTCCAAGAGACCTAGAAACACTTATTCATCACCTCTAGACTGGACTACTGCAATTCTCTCTATTGCAGCGTCTTTTAACAGGTGTTAGAATGTATGAACAAATCAATCCAGTTTTAGCAAAATTACACCGGCTCCCTGTCAAATATCGTATTAATTTTAAGATTCTTTTACTTACTTTTAAAGTTTTAAATAATATGGCACCCAATTATTTAAACAAACTCATCAACATCTATGACTACAAAAGAGCGCTGACATCATCTAACCACATGCTCTTAGTACAACCGAGGTCTCGATTGAAGCATAGAGGAGATTGGGCCTTCACAGTAGCAGCGCCCAGACTCTGGAATAATCTGCCAGAGGAGATTCGTACTTTAGAGTCTATTCAGTCTTTTAAATCACGTCTTAATTCACTGTTTTACTTTGGCTTTTAATTCAAGTTCAGTTTGTGTACCATCAGGTCTGTTTTATTATTTTAATGTCAATACATTGTCTTCTCATTTAACTGTATTTGTTTATTGTTTTCTCTTGTTCTTAACTGATTCTGAAGCACTTTGGTTATGATAATACTGTCTCAAAAGATACAAAAGCAAATGCTGGAGTAAAACATCACTATGATGATAACGATGATAAGGAGAAACATGGACTTAATGAAAGACAAATAAACACAGCACTTGCTTTATTGAATATGCGAAGGAATATTGGAGAAACTTGAGGGAAATACTGGGAACGTGCAATGACAGTTATGCAGTAGTTGATTATCAGGAAGTCTGTTTTGCTATAACATATATGATGAGCCAGCTAAATAGCACACACTTGTCGCAAGCACATTCTCTTGGACTTGAGAGACTTCGCCAATTCTGGTTTCTACATCGACTCTGTGTATGGTCAGTGTTGGGGAGTAACTGAGTACATGTTCCCGTGTTATGTATTTAAAATACAAAATATGAGTAACTGTTTTGCATTAGTTTACATAGGTGATAAATTGAATACAGTTACTTTGTTGAACTAAATGGATTTCATGGCGGTCTTTTCCTGTTTCATATGTTAGGCTATCCTCTCTCTAATTTGGTATTCCAAACATTGCCGGAAACCCAAACAAAACATGCAACAAAAGGCTCTAATGTAAGCGTTATTTTAATTTTGGTGGGGTCAGTTATATAGTGGACCCATAGCCAGCACAACAGAGCTGGCAGTGCACGACCAGAAATGCATTTCTTACTTGGAAATTCTGACACCACCTTATGTTTAAAGAACAAAGGGGCGAAATCTGACCATTCAGCAACCAAGCTGCTCTCAGCCTTTAAAGACTCCAAGCTAAAAAAAAACAAACATCTGGAAGTAAGTACTTTTTTTTTTAACTAACATTAGCCTGCTGTGTCGTGGCAGATCTTTTCTAATGTATTAATAAGATATTTTAACAGTGGGGGCAATTTTAAGTTCCAAGGAGATGTTAAACAGATAGTGAGACTCCTTCTGCTTATCAGGGATGTAAATCCTTCGGTGACAGCCAAGCAGAAGACAAGGTCATAATGCTCTCTGTGAGGGGGGGAAGGTTTTAAGGATGGGGCTGAAGGTATAGACCCCCGTGAAATGGGCCAACATGTAAGAGCTGTGGAATGTTCTTTGTTTGAGAGTGTGAGTATATGAAGATGTAAGGGCGGCGGGCAAATTTCAGAGATGATCCTAGCGTATTGGCTGGGATGTTTCTTTCCACATTGCAATGTGTTTATTAAATCACTTCAAAATGCTCACTGTAGATGTTGGAGGTTATTGTTAAAATTTCCACAAGTACTGCAACTACCATGTTTTAGTTGTGGTAGCTACCTGAGTTATGTGCCACTTCAGTATCTTCGATGTACTGTTACTGTGTGGTTTATTACTATTAACTGAAAGCTACTCGCCAATGAACTAACATTGTTTGCTGGCGTTACCTGAGGTTAGTTCATAGACTGCAGACTGTTAGTCTTGATGGACAGCATTAACAACCTGCTAGCTGCAAATAATCACGTGCTGTTCTGGAAGCAGACACAAAGAAAACCAGATCACTGGAAACAGTAAAGCCTAATGTGCACCCCACTGTTTCTCATTTTATATTAGGATTGAAAAACCTAGTTGGTATTGATATGGCGAGTAGCCTTCAGTAATAGTAATAAACCACACAGCAATAATACATTCATGTAGTTGTATAAAGCATGAAAATAGCTTAGATTCAGTATTCAGAATATGTTTTTCACATTGCGTAACTTAACAAAATACATTACAAACTACATTTTGGAGCATGTATTCTGTAATCTGTAGTGGAATAGATCAAAAATAACCTTCCCAAAACTGTGTGTGGTTACTCCTCTAGCAAGATACAGCATCTCTGTCTCCAACTGTTATTTGTTCTTTTTCTAATCGTGTGCACTGAAATAAATGATCAAAAAACATAACTTTGTGAAGCAGTACGAGAATCTATCTACATGTAACAAAAGAATTTGGTGTTTTCTGGTGGTTCACAAAAAAATAGTGGAATTTCAATTAATTTCAAATGAGAAAATTGATATTAACACAAGTAATTTGAGTTATTAGTTGTGTTGCAGAACAAATTAAATTTATAGTTCAAGGCACCGCTTAACTTGCAGCTTCCTGATTTGAAGCTCAGAAATCAGAGCCCATGGCTCATGCCATGTTGTGCTCAAAGAGTAGGTTAGATAGATCAGAGGTAAACCGTGCATTATCTCAACCTTTATTTCCTTAATACATCCATAAAGTGAAACAACAAAATAAAGAAGAATTCAACAACATCTAATGGAAAATTGAATACATGCACAGTATAGCAGGTTCCCTCTCAGTGCAGCAGCCGGACCAGGTTTACTGATCAAACCATGACAGAGAGATTCTAAATTCAGGTAAACCAATCTTTAAGAAATAACAGAAAAATAAAAACTTGTCAGTGTGGTCATATTCAAACTAGAGATGGCACGATACCACTTTTTTTTATGGCCGATACCGATATAATAAAGTTGAATATCTGCTGATTCCTATATGAATCCGATATAGTGTATTTTATAATCAATAAAACTGTTTTTTTTAGCAATATCTTGCCGCTTTTTTTATACATTCATATTTAAGTTTAAAAAAACAAAACACTAAAGCTATTCTGTCATACCTGTATGCAAAAATACCAAACACTGCACCCAAAATATTTTTTAGTTTGGCAATACTGATCAATCTAATAAACTTAAACCTACACCTTCCTCCCTATTCTGGTATTTTTAAGATTACTTAGCATAAATATTAAACAACATAACTAATACGGTTGCCAACTCCCAGCAAAAATATTAGGGAACCTCCTCCCACCCTTTGCCTCATGATGATTAATCGACATAATCAACTTTAATTTAATGCGTGTGTAAGACAATTGCACAGAAAATTATTTTTTCTACAAAAATTAAATATCCATCCATCAATCCATTCGCTTCCGCTTTTCCTTTTCAGGGTCACGGGGGCGCTGGAGCCTATCCCAGCTGTCATAGGGCGAGAGGCGGGGTACACCCTGGACAGGTCACCAGTCTGTTGCAAGGCTAACACATAGACACAGAGAAAACTATTTGCTCTCACATTTACTCCCGCATTCACACCTATGGGCAATTTGGATTGATCAATTAACCTATCCCCACAAAGTGCATGTCTTTGGACTGTGGGAGGAAGCCGCAGTACCCGGAGAGAACCCACGCAAACACGGGGAGAACATGCAAACCCTGGCCTGATCGTGGATTTTCTTGCTGTGCGGCAGCAGTGCTAACCACTGCGTGGCGATTCCCTCTCACCACATATCCAAACTGATATCATGAACAACAGCTTTTACGGCTAATCTCAAGGTTTTTAAGTCTGACCCTGAAACCAGAAGAGGGTCTTTCTCTCTCTTAAGATTCATTGTGATCCAGTGATTTCAGGTCTTCATGATCACGCTGATGTTTGCGCAGAGAAGGTAATGAAGTGAATGTTTTTGCACATTGGTAACAGTGAAACAGTTTATTTGCAGCGTGGGATCGTTTGTGCGTGGAGTATGAACTGAGATTCCTGAAGCTCTTGTCACACTGGTCACAGCTGAAGTTCCCTTCCATGTGTGTACGTTCATGATGCTTTCGACTACTTGATTGTGAGAAGCATTTGTCACAGTATCTGCACTTGTATGGTTTCTCTCCTGTGTGAACTCGGTTATGCACTCTAAGCTGATACGCAGTGGTGAAGGATGACCCACACTGGTCACAGACGTACTTTTTAACCCCACTGTGAATGACTTCATGTTTTTTTAATTCACTTGGTGTGGGGAATCCTCTCCCACATTCTTTGCAGTAGTTCATTTTGTCTCCAGTGTGTCTACGTTGATGAATTTTTAGCGTTTGTTGATCACTATAAATTTTTCCACAAAGGTCACAACGAAAGTCTTTCCCACCACCACAGTGACCACAGGGTTGAGAACTGGATCCATCTGTGTCGCTCTGCTTCTAAACAAAGACACAAACACAGTATAAGTCAGTCCTTCAACATTTTTATCCTTAACGTCACCTGAAATAAAGAGCATCTCTGCCAATGTCCAATTACATTCGACTGTTTATGTAGAAAAGTCTGTGTTAACATGAACTACATTACCCAGCAGCCCCTGTGCTGTCATTGGATTCATGGGACTCCTGAGCTAGATAGCCTGACTTAGTTCCTGGGCTGATGAGAGAGATGCTGGGAAGAAAAGTGAATAGCCCATCCTGTGTCGGTTGTGAATAGTGTGTGTCACAAACGTGAGTTAATGTTCCATGTTTAAGCTGTTTTCCCATATTACTTGTGTGTATTGGTTCTAGCTACCTTTGGCATATGTGCTAGTTAGCGATAGCTATGGTGGCCCAGTTATTTGATAGTTTCTGGGACACTATGATGGAGTTTGTCAGGATACTCTGCACCGTGCATCTGTAAAAGTTGCTGAGAAGTTTAGGGGTTAATCCAAATTTTCTCAGCTTCCTTAGGAAGAAGAGTTATTGTTGAGCCTTCTTGATGATCTTCAGTGTGTTATGGGTTCAGGTTAGATCCTCACTGATGTGGGTGAATTTGAAGGTCATCACCCTCTTCAACTGAGTTGCGTTGATGCATAGTGGGGCATGCTGGTCACACCTCATCCTCAGGTAAATAATAATTTCCTCATCATTTCTCAGCCTTTAAGGAGAGATTATTTTCCTGGCACCAGGACACCAGCTGAGCCACCTCTTCACTGTAAGCAGTGTCCGCAGTGATCAGCCAGACAATGGTTGTGTGGTCAGCAAACTTAATGATGGAGGTCTAAGGAGCTTGAAAAGAAAAACGTCTGGAAATCTTTAAGTTTCCTTGAAGATGTTTCACCTCTCATCCGAGAAGTTTCTTTAGTTCTAAGAGCCAAGGTTCAGATGAAACCATTGTGAGGCCTAGCCCCATCCTATTCACCTGAAAACCTTGGCTGGTTGTGACCCACACCCGTTTTCACACCTTGGCTCATGTGATTAGGTAGAGGATCAATATAGGGTCCGTGACCCTCGTGGGAGACTCCCATAGGGTTTAGAATGTGGAACTCTCAGGCAGTTGCTCTTAGAACTGAAAAAGCTTCTCGGATGAGAGGTGAAACGTCTTCAAGGAAACTTGAAAAAGTGCAGACGCTTTTCTTTTCAAGCTCCTTAGACGATGAGGACCTCAATGTCTAAGAACCTTCACCAGCGCTGGACTGGGACAAAAAATCGGCCCAGGCATTTTGACTAGAGACCAGCCCACCAGGAATTATGGGAAAAGCCATAGAGCTTTGGAATGAAAACAAACATTGTGAAATTGATGTACACTGTCTTGTTGGTAAAGACAGCTTTCATATTAAATTTCATTAACACTATACTTTAACATAACTGAAACTGTAAAAATATCAATACATACCTCACAGTGACTGCACTTGTAGAGTTTTTTTCTGGTGTGGATCTGTTGGTGTAGTCTCAGGGAACGTGGATCTTTAAAAGCCTTCTCGCACACGTCACATTTGTAAGGTCTCTCCTCAGCGTGGGTAAACATGTGCCGCCGTAAGTCTTTGTATGTCACAAAAAGTTTGCCACACTGATCACAGAAGGAAACATTATGCCTAGTATGAATGCGGATGTGACTATTTCGGCTGACTAACCAGCGGAAGGTTTTCCCACAAATGTCACAGCTGTGTGCTTTAACTCCACTGTGGATTAGTTGGTGTGTTTTTAAGCTTCCAGCCCAGGTAAAGGATTTTCCACAAATGTCACAGCTGTATGCCTTAATTCCAGAGTGGGTAATTTGATGACTTCGTAACTCACTACCGTAAACAAAATTCTTCCCACACTCATCACAGCTGTGTTTTTTCTCTCCCTTTCTTCTCCGAGGTTTGTCAGCC
>VUQR01009004.1:3498-17668 GCA_015108515.1 Hemichromis elongatus | reverse complement strand
CGCCCCCAAAAGGAAGCGAAGCTCTGACACAAACTACCATAATGGTTACAAATAAATGACCCATAACATTCAGAATCTACACGACTAGGAGAGACAGACATGCAAAATATATTTACCATAAATTGCTCCGTAGTGTATACTAGAACTCCATGCAGATCGTAGCATTCACTGAGCAATCTGCCTCATACTTCTGCGGTCCAAATTAAAACGGATTCATTCTGTTGCCCCAAATTCCAGCTGCTGCTTTGTCGATGTCAAATGTTGATTAAGTTTATCCTCGTCTTCCGACGGTATGCAAATGTAGCGGTAACCCTGCAAATTAGATTCCACACTCTAGCCTCTAGCATGCAAAGTTAATAAGCTTTGCCTTTTTTTCTCGATTCGGCTGCCAATTTTTGTCGAGGGCAAAAGCGCAGGTCGGCAATTTCAAGAGCGTCCTCAGTAGGATTGCGCACCAAGTGTGCTTCGGGTTTTCACCGTTTAGCCTCCGAATCAAAGTAGGTACAGGGTCCCGGTTGATCTTCCTCTCGCTTGAAGATATCTCCAAATAGCAGAACTCTTAACCAACACACTGGGTAGGTTTAGCGGCTACGCAGTATTCCAAAAAAATCCCCCTGCTGTTACGCATGGGTTTCGTGGTCCGCCTGCTCAATATTGACGACCTTATGAGAAATGTATCATTCAAATGTTTTCATCTAGGCAATATTGTGTGAAGGTACCCTGAAAGAGATCAAGGCTGGGCCAAAGTAGCTGCCTGAATATCCTAAACTGATGCGATGCGATGTAAAATCCCGGAGAGCAGGCTCTGCTCCGTCCGTCACTTTATCCGTGGTGTCGGCAGACGCTCTGAGGTGTGTTGCCTCCCGATTCAGACTTAAATTTCCAGGTGAGGCTGTGGAGTAACCTTGACGGAAAAGCCCCGAAAGGCTCTCTTTGGTAATATTAACCAAACAGGAAAAGGTTACGTCTAGATAAAGAGCTAGCTACTTCTGGCAGCTCCGGGATGCGGTCCTGCCCTTCTGCCGAGCTGCCGAGACTGACAATAACCCGGAACGCTGCAGACTGTCAGGCTGCACAGACCGCCCACCGACCAATCACCGCACTGAGGGAATAGAAACATTCCCACGGGTTAGCCAATCATTGGTAATTGAGGACTGTTACCATAGAGATGCTCGGCGTCTAGGCGTCTGAAACCACGTTGTTTATACGCAGAAAAAAAATAATAATAAAAAAACCTAATTGTAAATTTAACATAAGAGAATTCATATAAATATCTTAAATTACTCCTTTATCCATTGAAGAGTTTCATCCACTCCCCTTCAACAGTCAAACGATAACAGTTTTATTGGAAAACATGGGCTCAAACCCGAAGGCATCTCTGAAGTGCCCTTGAGCAACAATGACCTCAAGCTGCAGGAAGGCCCCCCTGTAGCTGAAATTAAGTATTGTTATGCAGCTTGAATAAAATTAAGTGTGATCAGTGTGCTAAAAATTACTACACCGTTCACAAATGTAAACGTTTCAAGTGTTATTTATCTCTATTGCTTTGTAAATCCAATAGAACAGCTGTAACATATAAAAAAATACAACTTTTAAAACTCATTTTCAACATCCAAAGTTCTCTTCTTTTCTGATCGTCGACAGCCCGGGAAGCACGGAGCTTGTTGTTTTCTACATGATATATTAAGACGACACTTTTTTCCTCCCAAAATTGCCATATTTCCAGTTGCTTCCCGTTTTAAATTACCCACATTTCAGCAAGAACATCTTTTAAAAAGTATGACATGTCTATGACTGTCTGCTTAACTTTGCAGAATTCCATCACTGACACCAGAAGCTTATGAGTCACAGGAAACCTCACAAAACACCTATTTTTGCCAAAAGAAAAAAAGGGGGGAAGAGAAAAAGAAAGAAAAAATGTCATTACAACAGTGGGGAAGTGGACAGTTTACTCTGACAGAAGCCCTTAGTATTTTTCCTCTTCTTGCCAACTGTGTCCGGTGCACACAGACCCTGGGACACACAAAGGCAGTACAAGCAATCACACATCATGGACTCTCATAATAAGCTGACGCTGGGAAGTGGGTGATGCAGCACTCAGCTTATGCCAGTGCTGATAAGAGCCTGAAAGTATTACCTCGGTCTGGCAGCCCGCTCCAAGAAATCCATCGTGAGCCAGGTCATCAATTCTGCCCTATCTGATTGCTCACCAATCCCTGGCAGCTCCATGTCGCTGTCCTGGCTTCTGCCTTTGAAATTTTCTCTATGACTTGCACTTTTGTGCTACTTCTTTCACAGAAAAACAGGTACATACTGTATGTACACACAGGATCTTTTATGTGATCTTACACCTTAATGTCAAATAATAAAGCAGCATGTGTGTAAGGGAGAAAGAGATGCAGACTTTTCAGAACAATGTATTTTCTGACTTACTCAGTCTAAATCAGATCTCCTGCTTTATTGCTGCAGTGGACCTACAAAGCATACATTTAAAACTTGTGGCATTCATTCATATCACACGTACTGTGTCGCAGCGCAGTCAATCAAACAGATGAACAATTAATTGAAAAATACTCAACCAGGGCTATGCTGTGCTCCAGTGAGGCAGTGTGGCAGGCAGGCAAATAAGCCATTTGATTAGCTGATAAGCAGATGACTCAACAAACATTCAAGGCATGTTTACTGTGGTTTGATTAGAGTACGCCCAATACGCAGAAGATTGGACACAAATACGTTGTGAAAACACTCAGCTGTTCCAATCCCCAAGGCAGCATGAGGGCACATAAAAACAATGAATTATTTATGGGGGAGACTAGTGAAATATCACAGTGGATAATTTTCTGTGGACTATATTAAATGTAGTTTTCAAAATGATATGTCTGAGTCTGTGCATTTCCCAGAAATCATTCCTTCCCAGTGACAGGATCTAGAGCCTGGAGATTGAACATGAAATCATATGAGATATTTCCCCTGCCAAGAAATCTATGAGCGTTTATCTAAAACACCAAAGCAAGGGTTATTCACATGCTAATTGGGCCTCCTTCTTTCTTAGTAAATATGATCAAAGGATATTTGCTTTGTCTCTGTTTTAGGTATTAGCTCTGGTTCAAAATGAAAGACCTAGAATCAAGGCAAGCCTTTTGCATGCCACATCTGACAGAGGGTTCACAATACCAGTAAATCCAGGTTCTGCTTCAGTAGAAATCACTGCAGCATCTCTTTGAATGGGGCATCTCATAAATAAAGCTCTTATACTCCCCATCCGGAGCTAACATTAGTGTCTGTCTCAGAGCTGAAAGCCTTACGCTGTTACAATTTGTTCCTGAAAGTCAACTCAGTTTAATTGAGCAAAGTTCAAGACTCCGCAAACAGCAAAGTAACAGGAAAAAAAATCGATATGCGGCAGAGGCATGGAAAAAAGAGATAGCATTGATTTATCTGCCATTGATTCACGAGGATCGCTGCATTGTGCCCTGCGGTTGAAATGCACGCTGTCTGCCAACTGATGGGGATGAATTTGAAAAGGTGTCAAGTGGTTGGAGGACACAGAGGTGGAGGATGAGATCGGGCACAGCGAGCGGTGGCTGGGGAGGAAGAGTAGACTGGAGTGGGAGCAAGGGCATGAAGTATCAAACAGAAAGAAGGCGGAAGAAGAAAGGCTTGATAAGAGGGGATAATGTTGCAAGGATGACACCACTACCATGTGGGCCCCAGTCTCCATAGCACTGTGTTAAAATGTCTGACAGGAGCGAGGAGAGATCAACTTGAAAGCAGGATACTGAGTGACCTGAAGGACCTCAAGTTAAAACCACCGCCATGACAAATGTTTAAATCCACTCTGCTCTATCCCTTTGATAATAAAAACATCTAAGATTAAAATAACACATCAGTATTATAAGCAGCAGAGGTAGCAGGGCAACAACAGTTTAGTCAGTGAGAAGTAAAAGGTTGTTACAATAACACTGTGTGTAAGCATTTATCAAATCCCGCTGTTGCAAGTGCTTGACAAGACAAGCAACTTTTGCAATATTTTAAGTCTCAACTATTGGCAAATAGATGCCTCCTTAGAGACTTAATACTGACAGCCATATGTTGTTGAGAAGAGGGGAAGCCAGGACAGAGATCAGAGGCCAGAGCAGCTACACAGCCAGAGAAGCGTTATTGCTCAACTTTGGTATCTTTACAACATCCCTTTTCCTCTGCTGTGACTGCTGGCAGACTCCTGTTTATGCCAACGCTAAAAGAGAACTATTAATTTCTGTAGTTTGATGTTAATTGTATGTTTAGGGGTATTTTAGGAAAAGCAGACATAGTTTCTTTTCATTGCCATTGTGAAGCTGGCAGCATTTTTTAAATATTTTGTTTTACTTTCCCAAGGTCTGTGCGTCAGTGTTCAGGGTGTAGTAAAAATGTAGCTGTTCAACCAGAAGCCCAGCACCTAATTGTGTTCTAAAAGGAGGTGTGTAATCATAACGTGGCTTCAAGTGGTTTCTAAGCAGCTTTAGTTGAGAGTGAGTCTATTCTATTTTTTTTCCTTCGTGCAAGGTGCAGTTTAAGTCAAGATGACACTTGTTTGTCTTAGAAGGTTGTTTTTTTTTCAGCAGTGTTTTGGTTCAACCCTGGAAAGCATCTTGGTTTCCTGTGTGTGACCATGCAGAGATATCTTCATGAGAAACCCCCCCAGTGCCTCGGCACACACAGGAAGCCGTTTGCAGGGAGGCTGAGTTAAGGTTATCTAATGCATGCCCCGTGTTTGGTGCAACTGTGCTGTACGTGATGACTGTTATTATTCATGGGACCGAGGTTGATTTTTCTAAAAAAATAAAAATTAAATCCAATTACAGTTACCACATAAGGGTGTGAAAAGCAGAAACTGTGCTGTAAATGACAAAAAACAATGTTGAGTATGAAACAGATACTCACAGATGATCAGAGATGAAATATGATGTTTGCTTCATGTAGCCAGATCCTTGCACATCTTCATTAAAGGGACTCATAAAAGCTCTTGAGTGTGGGAAGATCATAGACAGTGTGACCCCCTGTCACACCCTGTAAAATCTCACGGCATCTCGTCCTCCTCATAAAAACAAAAGACACGGGGAAGCAGACTCCCAAACTGTTTGAATTTGCTACACCTAAAGTAGGAAACCAGATTCCAGTAATTGGAAGGCTTTGAAGCAGAAGTTGTTCCTTGTAGCTGTCACTGTAGTAAGAAAATAAAACAACTTTTACCACATCCACGGGGTCTGTCAGCATCTTTATAGTAGCTGCATTTCTTAGCAGGATATCAAAAAAAAAAAAAAAAGACAAATTTAACCATATTCTTCTATTCGTTAATCTAAATGTGGCAAATATAAATATTTACACCTTAAAGATTTTCAGGATCATATAGAAATATCAGAATCTTACAAAACTGGAAGTACAAAATATTAGCAACTTACCTCACACTCTTGTCTATTAAGAGGCGCTCTTGAGATCACACATTTACAGTGTTTTCCTCCCCACAGCATCTGGTTAAGGCAGGTCTGCCAAGAACACAGCTATTCTTCCTGTTGTTTGACAGCTGCACATGCTGTATCACCTCTCCCCTCATACAATGTAATGTCACAGCAGCAACAATATATGTAGCAGCCAAGGGGCTACTGAATATAGTCTAAGTAAAGGCCTGCTTTAGAGAGAGGGACCTAGAAGAACAGCAATAAGAAACATAAAGATTCATTGTTAATATGTTTTTTTAAACAAGAAATCATCAGAAAAAAACATAAAAAAGATCTAAATTACATTTCCTCCAATAGCACTTGTTTACATTGTACATATTAATCTTACAGGACTTCTATGTAGAACTTTAATTTACTCATGAAGGTGGCAAATTATGCATTTTTATTCATTCCTATACAGAGCTGCATAAAATCAACATCATAAAGCCAATTTCACAAGTAAATCATAGTATGGTACATATATGACATATAATACAGAAACATCAATTACAGATACCTCTTAATCTTTGAACTCAGGTGTTTTCAGTCCCAGTGCCACAGGTGTATAAAATCAAGCACAGAGCCATGCACTCTGGGTTTACAAACATTTGTAAAAGAATGCTTTGCCCTAAAGAGCTCAAATGCCACCATTGCAACAAGTCAGTGTGTGACATTTGTTCTGTCCTAGATATGCCACCATCAACTTTGAGAGTTATTATTGCAAGCTAAAAACATTTAGGAACCACAGAGGTTACAGAACGAGGTCACTGAGTGCATTGTGTGCAAAAGTCCCCAGCGCACTACTGACAATAACTGCAGAGCTCTGGAATTAACATCAGCCCAAAAACTGCCTGCCAGGAGCTTCATGGCATGGGTTTCCATAGTCGAGCGTTATATCTGTAAGTATCATTTTTAGTTGGCCCAGTACATTTAATTGCACCTGTGTTTACATTCAAAAGCAACCTTTCTATTCACACTTTCTGTTGGTGTCTGCACCAAATAGTTAATTCTTATTTTGGTTAGATTTGAAAGAAAAGGGCTTCGTGATTTATTCTAATAGCATTTTAGGTATGCAGTGTATTCACTGAGGTGGACTCAAAATGAGCGTGTGTACATAGGCTGAATTTTACTTTTGAGTGTGGTTCTGTATGTATAATTTGTAATATAAATTTAATTTAATACAACTGCAGGATGTGCTCCTAGACATCGAAAGCAGTGAAAGCTGCAGGAGCATCTCAAAAAAGAATTTGAATTACGTGCTTCTGTCAGTCAAATGAGATGCAATTCCACATGTCTGTCAAGACGTGACCTTTGACCTCATCACTAACCCATCAATTTATGCTATTAGACATTTGTGTGAAGTGTAATCATAATTAGCCTGTGGATGCTTCGCCTCTGGCCAAAATGTGTTTTGTAAGGTCACAGTGACCCTTGACCTTTGCCCACTACAGCCTAATAAGTTCATTCTTTAGTCCAGGTTGACCTCTGTGGAAGATGTAATGAAATTCCCTCCAGGTGTTCCTGAGATATTGCATTCAGAAGAATCAGATTGACTGACACACTAAAAACATAACTGCTCTGCTCAAAGCTGTTGCCATCACAGATTTTGCATTTTGGAGCATTTTCAGTCATGTTCTTCATCAACCTTCAGATCAATCTCTTGACATACAGGCGCAGCAGTTGCTTTCCACAGTCATCATTTTCAAAAAGTACTTTATTTTATGAACACAGCAAGTACAACCACAATTCCAAAACAGCAGGAACGCCGTGTTAGAAGTAAATAAAATCAGAATGGAGTCGTTTACAAGAATCATAGCCCAATATTTTATTCTTAACATATAAAATAAATCAAATGTTTAAACTGACACAATGTACGATTTAAAGAAAGATTTTAGCTCGTTTTGAATTTCATGGTAGCAACATGTTTCCAAAAAGCTGGGACAGAGCTCTGTATAGGATCTCATCTACTTTTACCAACAGCTTATAAACATCTGGGAGCTGATGAGACCAGATTTGGGACCTCTGGGAAAGATTTTGTCCCGTTCTTGTCTAAAACAGGATTCTAGCTGCTGAACAGTCCTGGGTCTTCTTTGTTGTATTGTTTTGAGTTGGTGAAAGGTTTGAAATGCAGGCAGGCCAGTTCAGCAGCCGGATTCTTCTACCATTAAATCCTGCTGTAGTCATGGATGCAGTATGCCATTTAGCATTGTCCTACTGAAATATGCAGGAAAAAGACGACATCTGGGTGGGAGCATATGTTGCTCTAAAACCTGTATACATCTTACAGCGTCGATGGTGCCTGTCCAGATGTGCAAGCTGCCAACTCCATTGGCAATAACCCCATACCATCAGAGATGCAGGCTTTTAAACCCAGTGCTGATAACAAGCTGGATGGTCCCTCTCCTCTTAAGTCCAGAGGACGCAGCGTCGATGTTTTAAAAAAGAATTTTAACTTTGGATTCAATTGACCAGAGAACAGTTTCCCAATTCTCTTTTTAATGAGCTTTGACCCAGAGAAGATGCCAGGGTTTCTGTACTACTTCATTGTCTTTTGCCTGCATTGAAAAATGTTCTTGAGCCCATTCAGTGATTTCCATGACAGAATCATGTCTGTTTTTAATGCAGGCGAAGATTATTGGCATCTAGTGCTGCATACAAAGATTTCTCAAGATTCTCTCAATCGTTTGATAATAATATGCCCTGTAGATGACAAGATATTCAGAGTTTTCACAATTTTATGTTGATGATCATTAATTGAAATTGTTCCACAATTTGTAGATGTGGGAATTTGATTGGTGAACCTCTGTCCTGTTGTTCCTCCAGCTGTTTCTTTTTGTACTACTTTTCAGATTTTCATTGGTCCCCGTCCAAACTTTTTTAACACATCTTGTTGCAATCAAAGTCAAAATGAGGTAATATTTTTCATGAAATAATAACATGTCTCAGGTTTAACATCTGATACGCTTTCTGTGTTCTTTAGTAAATAAAATCTGGGTCTATGAGTTATGAAAATCATTGTATTTGTATCTGTTTTTATTTACATTAACACAGCATCACAACTTTTTTGGGGGTTGTCGGATACTGTCAAGATGCTTGTAGCCCACACACTTCAAAGAGGACCAAATTCTTTTTGACTTACCATTTGAAAGCCACATTTAAACATGTCGTGTAATGTCTGCTAGTGCTATCTTCTCGCCAACTCTGTTTTTCTGCTCATAAAGCTGGAGTGAGAAGTAAGCTGTAAACAGATACTGAAAATAGCCATTCTGTCTTATTGTGACAGCACATATTGAGTTCATTAAATATTATGTCATGTTAACTGTACAACAGTTATAAAGAACAATCCAAGTAGGCGGAGTTGTGTGTTGTGAAGAATGTTTTTCTTCACATTAAAGACAACCTCCATCTCCCAGTTGAAGCTGAAGCATTAATGTACAAATAAGGGGCCGACATTGAACTTTTTACCTAGCTCTGCAAGAAATTAATCATATCGTGACTTCATTGTTAGATCTTGTAAAGTAGCAAAGTTGTCTGCCTGTTAATATTAGCCATGGCTGCACTCAGTTATTTGCATTAATAGATTAACATGATTTTGTAATCCCATTTGCCAGGTACCATATTCTGAATTTTTTGTGTCGATTTTAGAATTTCTCTGGCTTGTTCAATTCAAGTTGTGAGGTAGCTGGCAGAACACTTTCCACGTCTCTCCATCTCAGTCAGTCAGGCTCCAGTGGACAGAGGGACCATCATCCTCTGCTTTGCGCAGTGCTCAGCTCTGCCCAATTTTGCACCTCCGTTTGCAAGTGATAGAGCACTATCAGTTCTGACAGCTCCCCAGAGCCACTGGGATTTGAGTGCTCCCTCCTTTCACCCACCCTGCACCCCAAAAACACACACGCAAGCGCACACACATTTTTCTCTACTGTCTGTGTCTTAAAAGGATGACGGCTGAAAATGAAAGGCGAAACAAAAGCTGTCAAAGCATAGAAAGAAACAGAGAACTGAGGATATCTGTAGTGATGTTGAGGACAATGGGATACTTTGTCCCTAGTTTCATTATTGGCTTGTGTTTAATTTGAAACAGACAGCTAATCACATTAAAGACAACCTCTCAACAACACTGGGGCACTGCTGTCTCCTGGAAGCAATCACCACGCTGAAACTGTCTCATCAGATTCTTGGTTCAATTACTTAACTCCATACAAATTGTCCTTGATGCAACTGGAATGTGAGCTCTGATGACTGCATTTCTCTGATAATATAGGAGCTTTAGCTGCTATACAGCGATAATCACAACAATCATCAATAAAATACTATGTTAAGGTTCTAATCTTTTGCATTTACATTGTTTATATGACAATCTTTCACTATAACAACTTTACAGTGTACACAAATCTGTCAATTAATAACGCATTCTTAAATATTTAAGGTAAATATTGCCATGTTACTATCATCACAGAGTAGATGACTTTGGTAAAAAATAGTAGAGTATTTATGCTACCGTCACTATTGTCTTTTGTGAGTTACATATTTTCTTAAGATCGATGTCAACACGATATTGATGTGCATATTTTAAAGTTGATATGGCTAACTTTTTTGAAAGCTACAACTTCTGTGGCTGAAAAAGAAGCCAACATGGAGTGCCAAAAAAGGTTTTAGTCTTTATAGCTTGTATTTCTCCAAAGTGAAAACTGTACAGGTCATAACATTTTATATACTAACTCAGACTTTTACGTTTTATTAACATTACGTATTTCGAGGGGTGACGCAATTGATTGACAGGTGTATGCCAACATATGCAAGGTACCAGAGGTGGCACAATTACAGACATTTTTTTTCCTTAAGTAGAAGTACAGATACCTGTGTTAAAAATACTCAGCATACAATACAGTAAAAGTTAAAGTACTGAATCAATTTTTGTAATTAGGTAAAAGTGAAAAGTACAAGCTCGAAAATGTACACGAAGTAAGAACGTAAAAACACAGCCCTTTGAAAGACAATTCTACCATTCCATTTATTTTTATGCAAAGGTAGCAGAAACTCCACTATATTAATATAAAAATAAAATTATATTAATCTATAAGAATATAAATGTTATTCAAATCTAAATTTTACTTTTAATTTATGTTCACAGCTTGAATCTGTTACGTAGGAGAAGAATTTTGAAAAATAACTTTTCATTGTAGAGGGGGAGTTTGCTTCCACACCTAAGAAGGAAAATAAGTGCAGTGAGGGGTTAAAGTTAGATTTGGCAAGTAAGAGAACCCTAAGATCGATTGTAATGGGTCAGCAAGGAAAAAAGTATCATTTTTATTTGGCACAACTCACAAAAAATTCTATTGTGAGCTCCAGTAGACTTTCATAGTGTAAAGGCCATGATCAGCTGACCTGCTGCTCTTTCTAGATATATACAACTCACAACATCATGTAGTAGATGTCTAATAAAATGTCTATGATGATTTTAATTTCCTACACTGACAATATACTGTACATTATCTATATTAAGCATTAACCTAACACTGAGCATGATCACCACAGCCAATGTGCACCAGTCTAACACAGTGCTTTACTGTAAATTAAAAACAGTACAATAAACTAGCCTGTTTATCCTGCACAAAACTACCCATGAAACATTTGATTAACACAATTAGTGCACTTAGTTTGTTTTGCAGGATGTTTTACATACAGATCCACTATGATTAAAAATAATCACATTACATGTAATCTCTACCTTGATAGACGTCCAGTTAATCAAGTGTCACTGTGCAGTCTTTCCCTTTTGATATAACTTCTCTTCTTCCTCTCCTGTCCTGTCTTTTTTATTTTTACATCTTTCTTCATTTCTGAGTGAACTTATCTCACACTCATTTTGCTCCCTTTTAAATACAGCAGCTGGACCTTAGCTTAGGGTGACCATATTTTGAGTTCCAAAAAAGAGGACACTTGACTCGTCGTGAAGAACTTTAATAAAACTGTTTGCATAATGAAAAATTTAACATTTTTCCACAATTTAAATGATACCTTCTCTGCGTGGTTAATGACTATAAATAAAAAATTTCAGATAGGCTTTTACAAGTCACCAAGTGCAAAAAAACTAACTTACTCAGTTAACTAAGTTAGTTCCACTAAGTTAACTCAGTTCCACCACCACTCAGTTAACTTAGTAGATGAATTTTCGCCTCGCACAGCCTTTTTAGGTTTTTCTGTGTCCATGTGAGCAACACGATCACCCGCACCTTTGCCAGCTCTGCACACGGTGCACTCCGCCTCCCATTTATGCCGACCGGGACGGTATGCGAGAAATTTCTTTTGCAGTTCATCTGAAAAGGTGCACTTGCGCTTCGGCATGTTTTAAACATCACCAGGTGCGCTGCTGCGCACCGTCTGTCACATCTGTGAGCGCAAAATAACCACTCGCAAAGCAGGCAGCACTTAAGGTATGACATAATGTATATGGGTCCCGTGTAGGTAGGTTCATAAAACCCAGGCATTTTTATCAATCTCAAAAATCCCCTCGGATGCCCCGGACGGAACGTGAAAAGTGGACATGTCTGGGGAAAAGAGGACGGTTGGTCACCCTACCTTAGCTAGCAACACAATGTGCAACAGACTGCACACAAACAATTTGTGTGCTTGATGATGTTTGTTAAGCTGAGAGAAATTTCCCAGAGGAACCCACCCGAGGGATTAATAAATCTTATCTTATCTTGCATTTGAAATTACCTGACAGTTTAAAACAAGCCTTTCTTCCTTTGTGCATGCTCCTCTTCTGTATCACTAGCTAAATGCTAAAGTACAGAGGCCACATCTTAAGGACACCGATACTTGTTCTGGCCCAGTTTAATCCTTGAGTAAAAACGCTATGAATGATACTGTTGAACCTAAAGTAAGGAGGCTGTTTTGAAAATCCAATGAGTAGAAATTGTAGATATTTGTGTCAAAATGTAGGGAGTAAATTACAAGGATTTTAAAAAAAATAAAGATCCCTTGGATAGCAGGTTGCTATTCAGACTAGCTAACATTTGCTACAGTTGGGAAGTGTTACCTGAAAATTTAGCACTCTACATACTTCTCCATACATGGTCACTTCATGATGACAGAAATGTAACAAACTCAAGTCTCAAAAGCTATAGTAAAGTTCATTGTGTAGGTCTTCCATATAGAGTCTATACTAAAGAAATTTACATAGACAGCAACAGACTTTGGTTATTACCACATTCTCGCAAGCAGATTCATGTAAATGCCAATTTGAAACTGTTTAATCACAACCTGGTAGAAGACTGTCCATCTGATTGCTGTTTTAATCACCATTTTGATGCACCAAAATCCCTTTGAAGACGGCAACTGACTGGAAGTAGTAGCAGACGTGGCTCCCATCACTGCACCACTTTCAACCATTTCAAAGGCAACAAGATCACAAGTTCATTCCAAACATTTGCAGTTATTTTGGTGATCCAACTACTGTGTGTATGACTGTAGCATTAGCTATTGTTCTATAACAATATATAGTTTAAAAAAAAAAAAAGAAAAAGCGAAAGACTGCTGATTATAGACACTTTAAATCTGAACATTTCACTGCACTATTGCGATGAGGGGCTGCTTTACAGACATAAAGATTTACACTTTAAAAATAAGCTGAATAAACTATCAAAATATTTAGGCATAAATGAGAGAGCAGGTTAAAAGTCTGTGTTGAAAGCAGGTTAAGTCTCCCAGCACGGCATTTTAAGTCAAAGCACAAAGTATGAACAAGATCAGAGCGAAATCTCAAACTGGAGCCTTTAGAGAGGAAAGCTGGAGCCAGATAGAAACATCCACTTCACATGGGAAGAAAAACTAGCTGATATAAGCGGCATGCAATTAGCTGGACTTAGAGGATGCTTTGTAAAAATTAAATAGTCCATTTCCCATTTCACCACAATGTAATTGACTTTCAGGGTGATTTATATTTGTTCAGCTAAAATCACTCTGTAAGAAACTGGATCCAAGGAAGCTCTCAGGAATCCAGGTGTTCATTTACATGTTCGTTTGCTTCCTCGTGTCTGCATGTCAGATGATGGTTAAAAGGTGCACTGACAGAGGGGAATGCTTAAACTACACAGTCATTTCTCGATGCAGATTATAATAACACCTTGACCTCTGTCTGCACTGCACTCTTCTTTCTTCAACTGTTCTAGTTTCTTCACTTCAGTTTCTTCACAGATTTTCCTTCAACACCCACCTGATTCATTTCTCTTTCTCAACTGCTTCTAACCTTTGACTCTTCCTACCACTCTTAATCCCTTTTTTGTTTCAAGGAAGGATCTTGACTGCATTATTCAATATTCATATTTCCATCTACATCATTCCTCCTCACTCAACTCTAACCTCAGAAAAGCTGCCTTTCTTTTGCTTGGTGAATTATTATCCCATCTTCTGTGAGACCTTGCCAATCTATTAATCTAACTTGCCATTTACTGTCTTTTCTCTCCAGCTCTGTTAAAGGTTGGCTGCCTCTCCTCTCACTCTATCTGTCAGTCAGTCTTTGTGTGCAAATCCCACATCTTTCTCCCCCAGACTGAATTATTCAATTTAGATGCCATTTGTTTCACAGTTGGCAATAGGGACTGTGTGCACTCTCCTCTGTATAAACTGTGGTTCTAATCGCCAGCTGAACGCACCCCCCCCCCCCCCCCCCCCCCCCCCCTTTATTT